>JAUZST010097019.1:0-18852 GCA_034779995.1 Parotocinclus haroldoi
ATATAGTGACTTGATATAAACAAAGATGTTTTTTAAAATTTGATATAAACAAAGATGTTTTTTAAAATATAAACAAAGATGCTTTTTTATTTGATATCCACGAAGATACTTTTTGTTTATTTGTGATCGTTACACATTTTAAGTAAGTTGGTTGGAATAAAAAAGGCAAAGAAATTATATTATTAGTTATGACACTATATATATATATATATATATACACACACAATTTCAAACCCCTTTACACTTTGCGATGTCAAAAGTCATTTTATGTCCAAGTAGGTAATAAATGGTCAAGGAGCATCTCAATGTCTCTTCAATACTAGGGTCTTCATATTTTCTGCAAATAAATGTACAGTAAGTGGATAGGAAGTAGAGTAATCCCCACAATTTACTGGCTAAGAACTAATATGCTAGCTCAGCTGTACAGTAGCGTTGTCATCCCCCCCATAATATAAACAGCTGATGTGACTCAAAGCTGTGAAACTTCGAGAGCACCTAAACAGACACTAAGATCTCTACATGTTTTGTCATGGTCATCTGTAGACTTTAGATTAAATTCATAATTTTCGAAACTTGTCAGTGGGCTCTATTTGGAACACAAAACTGAAACGTACAGTTTTAAAAAGACAGTCGTGATAATCTGTACACATATACACTGTTAGTTCATTTTCCTGGTCATATTATGCAAAGATTACTCAGTCTGTGCAGATTTCTCCCACTGTGTTAAATCGATCGTTTACTCTTATTACTATTTCCCCAACAATATGATAGCAGAAAGCCTTTTTTTTTTAAAATCTGACATGTCAACATTTAACAAAACAGGCTTAAGGACAAATGACTTTCAAATGACTTTGAATGTGTTTTCTGTTTACAGTTACAGGTGATCAGGTTCAGATAATCCTCTGAAATGTTCATTAATTTGAAACTGACAGGTTGATTCAATGTGATCACGTTGTGCGTTTTTTTGTTCTGATTCAGTAATTAATCATGTTAAAACATTCATTACTTGCATGTTCTCCACCCATCTGCATCGTTACTCTGGTTACTTCCTACACATGCTTTAGGTCAATTGGCATCTCTAAAGTACACCAGTGTGTTTGATCGAGTGTGTGAGTGAGCCCTGTGATGGACTGAAGCTCTGTTCAGGGCTGGTTCCTGCCTTGTGCCCTGTGCTGCCACCTAAGCCCCGGACCACCACGACCCTGAATTAGATAAAGTGGGCATGGAGCCCTGGTTCTAAATAAGGCTTAGTAAATATTAGTGTGACAGTGGTTTCCGTATGGCTTACTGTTATGGGTAGCGGAGTACTACGTAAGTTTAGCGTCTTTTATTTTTCATTTTATACATATTCTGGAATTGTTTGGAATTCGGCAGGGCAGCACTGAACAAAAAGGGCTTAATTAATATGGGGAAAAGTCTATATTTTGTTCATTTAAAATGCCAAAACAAAACAAATAAAGGTTTGCCAAATATAAATGTATATATATATATATATATATATGAGAGAGAGAGAGAGAGAGAGAGAGAGAGAGAGATGACTGCAGCTTTGGTTCCTGTAAAAGTGTACAGATTACTGTTACTGTGATGTCATGTCCAGGTTGTATGGTTTACTGTTATGGGTAACTGTGTTCCAAACAGTAAGATGGGGTCAAACAGGTCTAAACTGAACAATAGCCTGAGAATGATTAGTGCTACCGGATAATTGCACTTAGGTTGTATTCAAAGAAAGGTGTACAATTACTGTGATGGCATTTCTGCATTGTACAGCTCAGTGCCATGGGGTAACTGTGTTCCAAACAGTATGAGAGTGTCTTTTTTTTACTTTGTCAGGTTGAACCTGAACCAATGGGGCCTGGGTAATAAGAATAACAAAATATAATTTGTGATATCACTTGTTTTCCCCATTAAACATGTTACTGTTATGGGTAACTGTGTTCCAAACAGCTAGGTAATGGGATGGAAGGTCTTAAACGAGGTCATATTAATTCAGGATATCACTGTAACTTACATCCAGGTTGTATGGTTTGCTGTTATTCTGGACTACGCTACAAACAGTGAAATGTAAGCTTTTTTGACAGGTTTAAGCGGAGCAGGTTGGAGGGCAGGTAAGACTGTTCTCTGGTTCAGTAAACTGACCCAGGTCCACGGTCCAGGTGTTCTGTCGACAAGTAACAAAAATGCCTCCACTTTGCTTGGCGTGGTTTAAAAATTCCACACCCATGAGCAGGACCCTCATTCCTTTCTGTATGGCCCCTTTGCTTTTTGAGGTTTAAAGCCGATTAGGGCTTGTCTAATCACAAAGGAGAACGATCAGAGCAAAATCAGCGGCTCGTTTACGTGCGTGTCCTGAACCAATTAAACTAATCAAACGCCTCTGATAGGCCGCGTGATCGATCTGCACCGAAACCCGGCGCAACAAACGTGACTGCGCGCCGGATCTGAACCGAAACTGGAGACCGAACAGGTTTAAAACGTCTTTACCCAAACCGAGACTCACCAAAAGTGTTTCCGTCCTCGGCGGTAGCGCTCACGCGCCGGCCCTGGATCTGCACGTGGCGGCCGCTGGTTCGACTGTACAGCTGGTAGACGCGCACCTGTCGCCGGCTCAGCTGGTCGGTGTGCGCGCCCTGCTCCCTCACGTGCTGCTTAAAATCAGGAGAAGGCTCATTCTCCCCCTTTTATCACGCAAAGCAAAACATCAGATCACAAATCTCTGAGCGGCCTCTGCTTCCCTAAACCTGAACACTCATCTGCACTTGAAAACAATCAGATTACTGAAGCCTGCAAGTAAATAATGTTGCAGCCACATCCTGACACACACACACACACGCGCGCGCAATGCATGCCTAAAAATGCCCAACTGTATTGTAATTTGCAGGCATTCTACCATAAACCTTCAGTTTTAAGTGATGCAGCTGACCTGCACAAGCAAGATATGACAAAAAAAATAGATACTGGTACTAAATGCTGATTAATGATGTAATATTCCGATGAAAAACGTCAAAGTAAACTAAGACGCAAATGTAACCGATATTATAGTGATATCTCAATCTTTAATGTTACATTTTGTAATAAAAATAATCCTTAGACCTGCATGCAGGTGTAGATTGTTATACTCGCCTTACACGTGTAACGTAAAATTTATAACTCTTTATTTGACTGGCTAACGATTATGACATCGTGGAAATAAATACATAATGGGAAGAGTTAAAGCGTGGATTTTCTCCGGATCTGGTTTCAGAAATGCAACATACACAGCACTGCCTTGCCTTAAAAACAAAATTGGACTATTATTAGTTTTTTGTGGCAATATTACGGCTATTAAAATGCCTAATGGGGCTATGGTTAATCAGAACTGATTATAACGTAAATTCTGGTCTGGACTTAAAATGTAAAGGTTAAATGTTTGGAAGTGCTGCATAACTAAACTGCATTGGGATTATATAAATCACGACTGGCATAAGACAATTCTGCAAACCCAGTATGTTTAGAGCGTGTTTATAAAGGATAAAGCATTATTCTTGCAGAGTTTGCAGAGAATTTCAACCCTCTATAATAGCCTAATTAATGCATATTTTAAATCCAAACACAAACTATTTAGGATAGTTTTTTTTAACAATAAAACTTAGGGTGGTAGCGGCAAGGCAAAAATCCCTAAATGAAATGAGGACCAAGACTCAACAGGGAACCCGAGGTCTAGCAGCCTAGGTGCTATATTGTTATATATAGGTTATAAGAATGAAATTAAATCATATAAACACAGTATGTATTTAGTGATATGTAATAATGATGATGATAATAATAAACACAACAACAATAACAATAGCAATAATAATAATATATATATATATAAAGAAAGACAAAGATAACATGTTATGGAGAATGAAATAAATTGGTGCATAAAAAACTATAGAATAATTTAGAAGCAGCTCTGAACATTTACCTGTGCATGGCACCACACCACGAAGAAGTGAAAAGATCTGGAAGAAACAGGCACATTCTACCTTTAGCCACACAACGATATCAAATTAAACAAGTGCAAGATGCGCAACATTTTGAAACGGGAGCCAGAAGCTTAACTCACAAGTAAAAACAGCGCCGGTTTATTCCATACATCTCTCCCAAAGGATTTCCCTAAAAAAAAGTAATCCAGTCGCTCGTGCTAAACTTCTACGGGCTTTAATCCATCAGCTCTAAGCAGTACAGTCGGTATGTGATGCGTCCTCAAAGCAAAAGCGAACCATTAAATCCGAATCTCAAGCAGAAATCAGCAGAACGGCTCCGGACAGCGCACTGCAGGTCCATCATACAGTGTGTGTGTGTCAGTGCATGTCTCGGGATCGTCAGTGCTCTTCGATAAGTGTGTTTGTGGCACGCGCGCACAGTGCCGGCGTCCTGGCTCGTGCTCTGTTCTTAAAGCGCACGGCGCGTCGCCGGTTTCTCAACTGAGCCCAAATTGCTGCCGACCTAGGGGGTTGCCAGATTGGCGCGACTGATCCCAACCCAACCAGGTTTAAAGACCACGCCTCCAATCAAACCAACCCCACAATGTGTCAGAACCAAACCGATAGTCTTAGTGAAAATGTACACTATGTAGACATACATCCAATTATGAATCCATAGGCTTTAATATGGAGTTGGGCCGCCCTTTGCAGCTAAAACAGTGTCTGGGTAGACGTTGAGATTTTGGACTCTTGTTTGTGGGAATGTTTGCTAATTTGTCCAGAAGAGCATTTGTGAGGTCACACAATGCTGGCTGAGAGGGACCTGGTTTGCAATCTGTGATCTAGTTAATCCCAAAGGTGTTTGAGGGGGTTGAGGTCAGGGCTCTGTGTGTGGACCAGTCAAGTTCTTCCACACCAGACCCATGGACCTTGCTGTGTGCACCAAGGCACAGTCATGCTAAGAAGGGCACAGAAAAGGCAGAAAAGGTCCTTCCCCAAACTGTTCCTACAAAGTAAGTACAGTAAGTAATCTTGTAAGTAATCAAAGTAAGTAATCTTAGTACAGTTGACTAAGATTTCACATTACTGGACCAAGGGGCCTAGGCCAACTCCAGAAAAAAACAACTCCACAGCATTACCCTCCTCCACAAAACATTAAAGTTGGCACAGTGCAGTCAGGCAAGTAACGTTCTCCTGGCATTTGGCAAGCCCAGAATAATCCATCAAACTGGAAGATAGAGAAGGGATTCATCGTTCCACAAAACACGTTTACACTGCTTTAGAGTCAAGTGGCGACCCACTTTGCATTAATCCATCCAATGCTTGGAATTGCGCTATGTGATGTAAGGTTGGCATGGAACTGCTGTCATGGGTACCCATGCCATGGACATGCTGGGTGCACAAAGGTTTGGAACTCTATAGTCATTGGATCAGTAGAGCATTGGTGACTTATTTGCAAAGGTTTGTTATAGGGCCTCCATAGCTCAGAATGTGTAGGATTTAAGTCCTTTCCCAGGGGTTGGGCCCTTGAGCAAGGCCCTTAATTAACCCACAGTTGTTCGGACTGTAAGATTGTAGCAGTTGTAAGTCACTCTGGACAGGGGCTTTTTGCACATATTAACCCCTCTGTACCCCTTTGCTTGCCAATCAGTGGTAACAACATTAAATAAAGCGAAAAAAAATAACACACCATTTTGTATTCTTACTAACCTTATTTACAGCCTGACTGACTTTCCTTAAATATATGGTGATGTCTGACTGAAACAATTCAGCTGTCAAAAAAATGCTCCGGCATCATGGGATATTATGTAGTGCTTGTAGCGAATTTAGGTGGTTTGTCCTGTAGTACTGCAATCCACTGCGACATTTAACTGGAGCATGTGGCCCTGAAAACTGGGTCTGCTAACACTCCTGGCTCTGCATAAGGTTGTCGGCTACGTGCTGTAAAGGAAAGTGTAGAATAAAAGCAATGAGAAGGCAAAATTGAAAACTATAATGAGATTTGGACTGATGAGAACTGTATATATATATATATATATATAGTAAACTTTTATCACACTATAATGGGGGTCAAGGCCAATTTCTGATGCCTTCTATAGATGATTAAAGTCTGTCATACCAAATCAGCTGTGATGTATTCAGGTCATCATCTGCGTCCACTGTATTTAAAGCTTTGAGGGTTTTCTTCGGGAGAAAGGGGTGTGTCCTCTAATGTTTGTTAGGGGCCTTGGCTCACACCTTTTGCTAACGTGGCAGCCCCTAATAAGGAAAACAATGGGACCTTTTAATCATGGAAGTCCAGCTGGCTTTTGTTAGTTTATGCTGGAATCAACATCAAGTATTCACGCTACATGGCTAACAGGATGCTCACTTTCTGACGCATACTTAGTAGATGCCTCCCGGCAATTAGTGCTATCTTGCAAGGTCAATGGAATGGAATTACCACTTGGTCCTTTCACATGACTTCCAAGCTCCAGTTGATGCTGCCTTAAAAGAATCATTTCAAGATCCAGCGAGATTTAATAGATCTGTGATTACGAACTTTACCAGTTCGGAGATGAGTTCTTGTCCATTTCCGAAAGCCTTCTGCATATTAGTATTATTATTATTTTGCATCTATATTACTAGTTAACTGAATAATTCGAGCACATCTGATGATGTTCAGTTATAAAATACTTTAATTAATTGATTAATTACAGATCCCAATAAAGCAGAACATTTAGATCTTGAGGAACGCTCCTCTCAGCAGGCTTGTTTACACTTCATCTGCGTCGGGATGGTGAGAGACGAATGGCATTGATGTTTATTGCAACATGTTCTCCACCCATCAGTTTGTATTTTGCTGAGGAAGACTGATCAATGCATGATAAACGTCCCCAGATTGATGTGTCATAGGTGTAAATTCTCAAATGTGTTAACGTGGGAAGATTTGTGTAGAATTTCAAATGAAACCAATCCAACCCAAATTGCATTAAATCACATGTCCAAAGTGTAGGACTATCATACCACCATATAATGATCTAATATCCACCCATCCATTATCTTCTGACAATCCATTGTAGGGCACACACACAGTCATGCGCATGGTCACACACGAAGGGCCACTTTTAGAGACACCAAGTAAGCTAACATGCACGTCTTTGGACTGTGGGAGGAAACCGGGGCACCCGGAGTAAACCCACGCCGACATGGGAAGGACATGCAGACTCAACCCTGGGACTGAACCCGGGACCTTCCTGCTGTGAGGCAGCGATGCCATCCCACGAGCCCCCGTGCTGCCTAAATGATGTAATATGTACTTAAAAATGACATTTACGTGTAACCTATGAATTAAACTAGTTTAAACATTTTCTAGTATTTCCATTATCCATTATTCCATTAAGTGTTCAAATTTACCTCAGGAATAGCAAATATTTACTTCATTTATAAACGAATTTTCTAGTATTTCCACCGGAAATTAAAAAAAATGTACTTCAGTCACTTCTGAATTTTCTAGTATTTCCATCAGAAATGTAGCTCACTGATTATCTAGTATTTATGTCAGATAAATATATATATATATATATATATACACTTTTGTGTAGATACCTCAGAAGCACGAGCAAGAGTTTAAACTTAGTTTCTTCAAAATGACCTAGGCTTTATCCAGTTTACTTTAGATTTAATTGATTTACCCCAGTTACCTCAATTTGCTTAGCATTTATATCAGAATGTCCAAATAGTAACAGCAAACCGTCCTCATTTCACTCAGCATGACCTCCGTCACCACTGAATTTAAGAATTACCTTGGTTATCTCAGATTAATCTAAGTTTACACCAGTGTTTATTTAATTAACATTTGCTTTGGAATTACCTGAATGCATATTTTCACACGGCAAGACTGACCTTACAGTCTATTTCTTTATTTCAAAATGACCTAAAATGCACCGGATTCACCTCAGAGTTAGCTAAGGTTTATCCGAGTTAACTCAAAATTACCTGATCTTTCTATTTACTTACTTAATTTAGCTCACTTAACTCAGTTCTACCTCACTAAAATAAGACTAAGAGCTATTTCAGAATAACCAACAATTATTCAAATTTACATCATAGTTACTTAAGATACATTTGAATTACCTCAGAAGTCTTACCCAGTCTTTTGAGTGCCCAGCATTAGCCGCTCAGCAGTTGTGGGACTTCGAATCAGCCCGGATTCCTCTCAGAAGTTCAGTACCTTAATTGCTGTGCCGCCTGTGTCCACTGTCAGACTTAAGTCAGAGTTAAGATTTACTCCAGATACCTCAGGATTACCTCAGATTTACCTGCTACCTCAGAACTACCTCAAATTTATAGCAGTCCCCTCAGAGTCACATAGGATCAATTTTATCACAAAATTGGCTTACGTCAAAGTTAATGAAAATATGGTTTAGAATTATTACAGACTAACTTCACTCTTTGTTACTTTCATCACATTTTCAATTAACAAAAAATTTACCTGTTTTTTTTATACCAAAAATGACCTTCAATTAAAGACAGTTACCTCAAAACTTACCTCATGTACCTCAGGATTTTGTCTCGGTGCAATTCATTAAACATTGAATCTCTCAAACATTAAAGAAATCACTTACAGACTCTGGCAGATTGCCATGAACCAAGATATGTTAGTCTGTTTAGTTACAAATTGATCTCGCCGCATCAATTCATTCAAAATGGAAAAGCGTTTGTGACAAAACAGTTTCCTGTTACCACAAAAGCTCACCATAATCATGCAAATTGCTGTATGTCGGTGGAGTCACATTCCCACCCAAGCTCAGACCTCCTTCATTATGGCACATCCTTAACCATTCTTAAGTGACAAGTACTGTGCTTTGAAGCAGCCACGCCCTGCTAAACCATCAGAAAGAGGGCGGTATGATTTACTCAGTGTCCCAAATCTGAGGATCTGGCATCTTAGTAAAAGACAGACAGATATAGCATGAGCTTTCGTCATCAGTTTGGTTTCCCTGCAGACCCAGCAGGATGCCAAGCGTGGCGACCATGTGAATTTGACAGTGGCAGAGTAAGCAAGAATCGAGGTCCTACTAGGTCCTTCTTAACCCCCCTCCCCCCAACACAGACAGACACACACACACACACACACGCACACATGGCGACCGCCAATGCTCAATCCCTTTAGTTTACAAAGTGGCGGAAAGATCTGAGAGCTTGCAACCTGATCTTATTTATTCATGTTTCAGCTAGCTTTGCTGGCGCTAAACTCTGTGATGGAAATAACCCAACACGGGGTCTCATTTAGGCACCTAGCAACAGCAGTCTAGCTAACAGAGACCTACTCACCCAGAATACACCCGTCGGGCATCCCTTTAAAGAAACACATGGATGACAAGTGGATGTAGATTCTTGTTTGAGTGTAGAGCATCAATGTCAGCATGCTGACATGTGCTGACAGCACGTGGACATGTTGAGCCATTCGTTTCGATCAGCCATGTCCACACTCTAAAACAAGCTAGAAAACATAGCACAATCATCCCAAATATATGTAATTGCAACCACTGATGAGTCATTCAACAGGATATACAATAACATTTAGGTCGTTTAGCAGGTGCCTTTATCCTGAGCGACTTACAGTTGATAATATCTTACAGTCCAAGCAGTTGTGGATTAAGGACCTTGCTCCAGGACCCAACGGTGGAATCCTGGCAGAGGTGGGTTTTGAACCCTGGACCTTTTGGTCCATAGTCCATTTCCTTATCAAAGTCCAGCATATAGTCCATATACTAAAATGGTCATTTAATAGAACAACTTTATATAAGAATAACACAGACATAGCGATTTTGTATTCCATTAATGTAGTTTAAAAATTAAATATTAAAATTAAAATTTTTAATTTTAAATTATAATTCCGTATATTCTATCAATGGGCCTAATGTTCAACTTAGCGTACAGGTGCTCCACGTTTTATGCCGAAATTCATGATGAGAATACGATATCAAACCCAAATTCACAATCAGCATAAACCATACTCTGAATTTTAAACTGTTTCCCTGAGCAAGTGATCCCGCGTGGAGTCACGTGGTGGGAGTGATAAGCGCTGGAAAATATACAGAGTGTCTTGCAAATGACAAAAACTGAGACGAATTCTCAAAATGCTTTTGATGAGTTCCAAGTTGGCCGAAAACCAATATAGTGGATATAGTGGATATTTAGGCGATGTTTATTTTATTCCATGCTGAAATATGCCCTAATTTTTCTAATATATATATATATATAATGTATTTCTTTAAGTGTACTCTGTAAACTTTGTATGAATTACGGCATTTGACTCATTTCAGACAAACTTTGACTCGGTTCATGAGCCACAATCTACAAATCTTCTTTGCTTTCAGAGGTTTTGGAACAAATTCTTTCACTTTACATGATTTCTTTTGGTAACAATTTGCTGCGTGCTCAGTACTCGTCGGTTCCGCTACTCTATGAGCCTTTGAGGACTGTAGTACCACTGTATAGATATATGATACTACTTGGTTCACGATAAATTTGACATGTCTGAACGTTTGCCCATTGTGAACCAGGAACTACCTACATAGCTATGAATCCAATATGGGAGTTGATATGGAGAGGAACCAAACCTAAACCCGATGGGCACACTTATAGGCCGTCCTATAGGCTGTCCTAGCATTTAGCTTCTAGCTGTCTGCTAAAGCATCCCAAGGCTAGCTGCAAGTGAAAGGTCGATTGGCGGTCTAACAGCTTAAACCACATCGTAAAATACAACTGGCATTATGAACAACTGGCTACACTTTTCTGACCCCACAAAAATAGAGACAAAGCCTCGAAAAGTGGGTGGTCTTCTGTTTATGGAATAATGAACTTTGAGAATGTGCGCAAGTGTGTGGGAAAATGCAAACTGGGAATCCAAGACATGAACTGTCTGAACCTTCAGTGCTGTCCTGTATTGTACCTAACAGCACACTGAGTGTCTGGTCCAATTGGAATGAAAAGCAAAATAGGTGGTGTGATTTGCTGCCTGCAAACGAAGGTCCCTGTCCTGGATAAAAAATGGTTAATTACAGGGACTGCTGACCCTTAGTTTTACCCCAGCCATTTGCATGCTGACCATTTGAGCTTGCCAAATTTGACACAGCTGACACAGGCAATAAATTTGAACTAGTTCCCCCACCCCCTTGATCCCTAATGAGACCTAGCCTTTCTTCCCCTGTACCCCACCCCACCTGACTTCAAAAACACATTCATGTTTAGAGAGCACTCATCTTCACCCAAACCCTTGTTTGTCTCTGGTCTGGTATCAGCAAGCAAGGATTTGGATTTCTCAGTCAGAAGACACTTATTAGTGATTGGTACATTATAGGTAATATAGACATGGACAGCATTATTAAACCATTTATTTCATCATGCCACAGCTTCTCAAAATCACCCCTCAATCATACAAGGGCCTGACGAATTTCTGTTCCTCGACTCGTATGTATGTGTAGGATGTGTCTTGTTAAGAGTATACATTGAATATCATGATAGAAGACACAACGAGAGCGTGCGCTGATCATCATAGTCAGATTTCTGCAGATTTCCGGTTATTTAAGTGATCATGTACACAGCATATTCTGATCTATGAATCAGCTTAAGAGATTTCAGTCGGATTTCTCAGTCTGCACATGCATGCAAGCCTGACTAGCACAGTTGCCAGGTCAGATGATTCTAAAGACTTGGCTTGACCATGGGTTTTATTTCCATTGACATGTGGGACTTGTTTCTTAAGGGATCTGGCAACCTATGGAATTGCACACCCGCACAAAACACGTGATTAAAGGTGGCGAAAGAAGCCTCAAAAGCTTTCGGGAGACTCCGATGGGGAAACACAGTATTACCAGAGAACATGGTGAATTAATTTATTCAGTATTAGAGTTCTAAGTTTTCGTCACATCTTTCTGTGAGACTATTTGCTAGTTGCAAAATAGAAATCTGATTACTGACTGACTTATGTACACCTGGAGGTTTTCCATTATCGGATTACTCAAGTGCATTTAAACTTCTTGATCGGATTTCAGAACAAATTGGATTTTTCTGCAGATATCGAATTGTTAAGTGCATGTAAACACACTCATTTGTGCATCCTAAATGCCATTTAAAGAGCAATGCAGACAACTGTCTAAGGTGGGTCATCAATGACACACTTCAAATAACTTTTTAAAACGTTCAGTTATGATTTTATTGTAATTTATTTATATACAATGAATATATCTGCTCACATATCACCGGATTGTTACCAAGTCACAGTCACAGTACACAGTATGGCACAAAAGTGGCCGCATGGTGGAGCTGGGATTGAACCCTCAACCTTTTCAAACAAACTATAATTTACCAAATACTCAATACCCAAATACCATTGTGACCGAAGTACTGATCAGAAAGAAATCCAAATTATGCCACAAGTCTCTAAGAGTTCTTGAAAATAGCTTCATAGTTAATTTATAAACCTAACACCAATTAACTGACCGTTGTAAACCATGCCATTCTTCCAGTTTTAGATGTTCAGCCACCCATAATATGTGAGAGGAAGAAGGCAAGGTTTTACAAACTATCTGGTTGGTCTCGGATAGACTTACTTTTACAATTAGCCACATTTCTTATGAGGCTTTTTCCAGTGACTCTCAGAATCAGTGATTTACCCAATCAGTAAATCTAGCATGTGAATTTATAGCTAATTAGGCTTAGATTAGATACTCAGATTATGTTACCAGGAGCTCCTGATCACAGGAACTAGAAGCAACAGTCCCCATGACTTAGCATTTCTGGTGGACATTATACCACATTGAATAACACAACACGATTTTGAGGGCATCTCCTTCTATCACACCTCAAGGGTGGAGAAATGTGTCACAAACCCAATTTGACAAGTTCTGTGATGGTTGAGAATCGAGGAACCACTGTATTTTAATCTAGTGTCACACCATGGTCACATACTGAGAATTAGCTTCAGGATATATTTCATAAATGCTATATTAATAATTCCCTTCTATTCAAACTCGGGTTTTCTTCCATGATCTTGCAAGAAAAACTGACCAAAAGTCACACTTTACACTGAAACCAATATCAAATAAGTACTGGGTATCAACTGATATTTAGAAATAGAATAAAGATCATTAGTTTTAAACCAGTATAACATGTTGAGGGTCGCCATGGGTCCGGCGCCCACTCCCAGAAATGCTGGCTGGGATGTAGCCTAATCTTGAAATTAAATGAAATATTTTTTTGAAATATTTCACAATGTCACAACCAGGGGTGACATTTAGCCACCTCCACTAGTGTGAAAAATGTACTGTGTTGGCTGACACCATGAATCTTCAATATGACCATGAATGAGACCATAAAATTACAGAGCTGTCTGATAGAATTAACTTATGTCCCCACTGGGGCACATCGATCGTTCCTGTCCTGGAGCAGAACCAATCTCAAATAAATGACTCTGTTCCCCAAAGATATTTCCGAGGTCACATTTTTGAGAGGCTTATTTTTCTTCCCAGTTATACTTGGGAACACACCAAATGAATTAATAAAAACCCTGGCTCTGAGCATGTATGCGTATGAATCTGGTTAAGCATCAGCATCTCTTATGGCACATTGTCCCCAGTGTGGGGTATGATCTGGGCTGCGTTAGCTTGGTGTTACGGCTTTGACCCGACCCCCTGGTTCCAGCCACACACGCCCAGATCCTCACGACTGTTCACTGCACGCTGACATTTTGCTCCTTAAAAATAACACAGATGTTTCGGTGATTGTGGACACGTTGGCCTGGCTAATCCCCTTCCCCCGGTCGGGCTCTTTTAACTTTCGCTGCACATGGGACTGCGGACTGAATCATGGAACTGCTTTGGGCGTCTGAGCTGTTGGCGGTACAGGGAGTGTTTAGACACTGTCTCCAAGTGATGTGTGATAATCGAGAGCAGCATTCTCAGATTTCGCTTTATAATTAGTGCTCGGCTGATCAGCTTGTCATGATGAGTGAGGTCACGGCACTACATTACAGCTGTGGCCAAATGCAATATGAATCATAAGCTCTGTCTGTCTGTACTGGGGTTCGAATGTAACACAGAAAGGTCATTAAATGGCTTCTGCTTGTTCTGAGATGCCGTTTCATACCGATGACCTGTTCTGCCACGAGAAATTGACAGCACATCACAACTGAAAGCAGAAGTCAGGCTGAAGTTCAACATTTTTTTTATGGGGATAAAGCCAGCGTATTTGAATGGAATCAAGACTCTCGACACAAATTGTAAAAGTTGTGGTAGTGATCTTGATGTCTGAAATAATACATCAGCTACACTACACTACATTTCCCAGCGCTCATCACTCCCGACACATGACTCTTTAGATCACACAGTGCCGACTTCTTCATCTTAGTGCAAGGGTACTGCATAAAGTGCGTATCACTTACACGAGAATATTACAAATTCAGAGTACGGTTTCTGCTGAAGGTGTATTTATCTTTATTATAATATTCCCATCGTAAAGTCGAAATATGGACAATACCTGCATGTTTAGAATTAAACTTTCCATCATTATAACATTTATTAGATGCCATTATCCAGAGCGACTTGTCAATTGTAGATTAAGGGCTGGTTTAAGGATCCAAGACTGGCAACTTCACCGAGGTGAGATTTGGACCTTCTGTTCCATAGTTCTGGGACTGGTGGTGGCCTAGTGGTTGAGGCACTGGACTATGGACCTCTGCCACAGTTTGGTCCCTGAGAAACACCCTTAACCCACTATTGCTTAGACTGTAAGACTGTATTAATTGCAAGTCGATCTGGAAAGGGTGTCTGCTACATGACATAAATATAAATGTAAGTGTAGTTCATTACCTTAACCACATAATGACCACACTAGATAAACTGGCTAGCTCCACTGCCAGCAAATCACAGTGGCTTCACATTGGGAAAAAAAAGACTTTTTTTGAGATTTGGCCTCCATTAACTGTAAAGACCAATTGATTACTACTCCTGTCGACCCAATGAGTTTGGTGGCTAATACTTTGCATAATAAGCCAAGCAAATACAACCAAAGAATAAGTTTCATGTGTTCTGTCTTAGTCATGGTCTCGGAGACCACAAACAAGTGGTTTCAGTCTCATTGTGATCTCGACCTCATTTTTCTAGTTCTCGGAGTAAGGTGGACTAAGAAATTGTTGTTGAGAACAGCTGACATTTTACGGTATGTTGAATAGTCTAAAGATGAGACTGCACGTTTGCACTATTTCCCACTCGCTTTACTTGACCTTTTACACAAAATCTGGAATTATTATTATTATTATTATGTTTTCACATGTAATTGTAAAGCTTATATTCAGTTGTCTTTTTTGTGTTGAATTCTGAGTAGTTTGAGAGAAGAAGTGAAACATTTGTTATTTGCCTTAGTTTGACTAAGACTATAATGCTATTTCTAATCATTTTTGGGTATATATTACTTATTTCATATATATTATATTTCATGCATCTAATTCATATCATGTATAACGAATGTAAACTGAATTACAATACAATTTAAATTCTTCCTCTGGTCTTGGCATCCTCTCGATCTTGGGAAATTCTGGTTTTGGTCTTGACTACAGCGCTGTAAGGTTCTAATAAGGATTTCAAATACACTCACTTCTTTATAAACACAATACACTGTACTTCTCCTGTTGTAACCCTTCCACCTCAAGGTTCGATACCACCTCCATCCAATCTGGCCATTCTCCATTCACTTCAACCACAATACGATTCCAAATACAGAACAGACAGTTGATCATAGGACGTTTTTAATCGCAAAATTCTGATTAACTTGTGAAGACTGTTACGCGTGAAAACCCCAGGACATAGAAATACTCAAACTAGCTCGAGCGACACAAGAATCATGCCATGTTTCATTTGCCAGGTAAATATTTTTGAAAGCCACTTAAAAACTTTTACTAGTGTTTATCCGTAGATTCTGTCTGAAATAATTCCAGATGATTTAACCATGTATGTCTACATATCCAACGCTGACTTATACATATATAAACAGACCACCTTATAATAAACATATAGTTATGCACACTTTCATCGTCTTTTCTCATACACCTAACTGCTCCGTCTGAGCAATAGATGGAAATACCCCCTGATAAAATTAGCCCATGAAACATCTCTTTGCATTTCTCACACATTAACACATTCATAGTGTCTGAGCTCAGGAGCACTTGGACATGCCCCTCCCTCCCAACAAGCAACAGAAATAAAATCTAAAATTAAAACACCGCCAGAGAATTCACAGGAATGTTTTTTAAAAGAAACGAACCGACTGTCATGCACATTTCCCCCCTTTTTTTGCTTAGAACTTATTTTCTATAGATCTTTTCACAATAGAGCCAAGAGGTCAAACCATATTTGATTTTAAACACATCTTGGCATATTCTTTTCTATTAACCTGCTAGATCCGAGCTACAAAGGTTACACTCGGCTTTCACAAGGCCGCTGTGTGCTGAGGTCGAAGAGGTTTGGAGTGGATTTTAAGCAGCTGCCTAGCCATCAGCTCCACCCTTCGCTGATCTCTCCGCAGTTCACACCTGATCACAAACCGCTGCACTTCACACAGGAATTTTCCATTTTCTATTTTGACCCACTGCTAGTCCCTGAACCCTACCCCCAACGCAACCGCAAAACCACAGACACAAGGGCTTCTCCATGGCAAGCTGGACATAATATGATGCACCGGACCACATCAAACTCGGATATCAGCATCCGTCACACATGTGGTTACATTAAATCACCCCCATTTGAGTCAGCAGTGTGGATTGTCTCCAACAACAAACTAAACTAAACTCAAAAGTTGGAACCAAATATGTCGATGTTGATACCATTATTTGCATCAGCATATCACAATACAGCATGTTGTCCAGACTGTACATACTTACCACTCTAGACCAGGCTTGATGTGAAGTGGCAGCACCCCAGAGACCAGAAAGCTAACCTCAGTCAGTTTAAAAAGAATCCAGAGCAGAATCAGTCCAAATTAATGGGCCAGACCACGTGATGAGCAGTACTGGGCGATTTTTAAATGGAGGACCTTTCTCACAATTCTTACAAATGCCCCTCTTACTCACATGTTCACAACGCAGAAACTGGAAATGATTGCGGCTCTTAGACCACCGTGTATAAGAACTTTTGTAGCTCCTGCTATAGGGTAGGTACTTTCCTCAACGCATAGGAACCCTGAGTCACGCAAGAATGCGGTGATTGGTCCAGATAGCGACGCAAGCGTATGCGTATGTGCTTGCCAGATCCAAGCTTCTGTGTTGAGCTCACGTGCCGTTTTTACATATAACTGTACAGCAGTGGCCGTTTAAACAACAGGTGACTGTTTTGCTGATTTACTGAGCCTGTGTGCGGCCGTGGAGGTACAATACGATTATCAGTCGTCTAAGCAAAATTCACCACTTTCACCACATCAGCATCACAGAGAGTTCCCACTGGTGGTGCGAAGGCAAACCATAAAAAGCTCTGGAGCTAATTCAGTTTTCCAGGTGTGCTTTGTTCCCTAGAACTGTTTGGTGCAACTGTGCCTTCTGACTGAGAAAGTGGTGTGTTATATGGTTGTTGAAGAGGCACATCAAAGCAGGAAAAGAGTGTTAACACGGTGTGGTTTCTGATATGGCAAAATCACCAGTCTACAATCACATATAAAAACTTCTAGGTCAAACTTTCTACTTTGTGACTTTGAAATAAGAGAGCCTAAAATTCACAAGACTCGCCTTATGTTGTATTATGCCTTATAATAAGAGTGGGCCTAAGGTAGTAAACTAGGGTCCAGAAGGTCTAGGGTTCAAACCCCACCTCTGCCAAGCTGTCATCATTGGATCCTTGAGTAATGCCCTTAACCCACGTTTGTCTCCTGATAAAGGTGTCTGGTAAATAACTAAATGTAAATGTAAACTATCTGGGACTGTGGTAGCCTAGTGGTTAAGGTACTAAACTATGGACCAGAAGGTCCAGGGTTCAAATCCCACCTCTGCCACAGTTGGGAGCAAGGCCTTTAACCCACAATAGCTTGGATTGTAAGACTGTATGAATTGTAAGTTCCCCTGGATAAGGGCATCTGCTAAATGCTGTAAATGTAAATCTGATATTTGATATCATGGTCCTCACACAAAAAAGGAATCATACCTTCTTTGGGTAAAGGAGAAAATCTGCAACTGACCAGCAAGTGTTGACCTGAGATTGACCATAGGTTAAGTAGTGCAGCAGGCTCTTATTCAGCACTTAAGGAATGAGGAGGCCGGTGAAGAATCTTTGCTCCTTATGTAATTGCCGACTACTCTCAGCACAGACCAGGAGTCAATACTTTTCAAAAGTTAGGTCACCGAAGCATAAAAGTGGTTACTGGCTGTTACTCACTCTCTATAATGGCGTGAGAAGTTTGCCAACCCAGAAAGAGCTCAGTGCAGAGTCACTGCTACTGTTGAGATGATATCAGAGTCTGATAAGAATGACCTATGGCTACCTCAGATCGGAAAGTATTTAATAGCAGGGAAGACCCAGAGGTTTAACAAGTTTGACCAACTGGAGTTGATGCACTCTTGAATACCAAGAGCCCTACCACTTATCTAGCATACTAGAGTGCTAGAGGGTGGTTACTGCCACTAGGAAACGATATTAGAAACTAAGGTGTATGGTTGTATCTACACTGGGGTGTCAGCATAAACTTAAGCTTGTGTCAATGTTAAACACTAACCCTAGATTATTATTAATAATAATAATAATAATAATAATAATAATAAATAATAATCAACATCGCAGCACGGTGGGGTAGCACCACTGCCTCAGAGCAAGAAGGTCCCGGGTTCAATCCCAGGGTGGAGCGGCCTGGGTCCTTTCTGTGTGGAGTCTGCATGTCCTCCCTG
>JAUZST010097030.1:0-18849 GCA_034779995.1 Parotocinclus haroldoi
ATATAATCTAAGCATCTAATCTAATGCTAAAGTTTTTTACAGAACTGAATGTACAGGTCAGATTAATATCGGAGTGCCCCATAAATTAAAACTAAAAAGCACCTAAAACGTGAAAACTCAATTGATATAGACTACAGTCTTCCTGAAAAACAAACTATATAAAGAACAGATGATCAGATGATGCATTTGGGTTACATCATCCTCACATTTCTGCAGACTTTCAGAATTGGTTAGTGCACTTTTACACGGTAATTGCAGAAAACTGCTTCAATTATGAACGGGCCACAGTGTGATTTATTAGGTTTGCTTCTAATCCAAAATAGCAAGTTAGCATCTGAACAACTAAAGCTTTATCTGTGGACTAAGGCACACTAAACAAACAATGACCATAGCATCAAATGAGCTGCTTAAATCACAGTTTGCATGGTGCAAGTAGCTGAGAATATTTATTCCTTGTTGCAGGCAGTCAGTGCTGGCCAATTATCTCTCACTCAGTTACGTCTATTGATTACTTGTTTGCTGGGACCTACTATTGAAATTACACTAATGGCTTGGCCCACTCCAACTCTAAGAAGAACTGAAACGGAGCACACTGACAGGTATGTTCACTGAAACATCACTGTATGGAACGACACTTCAACAGGAAGGAGGTGGGCTCATTGCAATCTCTGCCAACTCACTGCAGATAAAGCCTCTTGGCACGACAATCTCCCAGGGGAGAAGGGGGGCTGAATATAAAAGCTATGCACGTCGCTAACACCAGCAGCAATGCAAAGAACTCCCACAATCTTAACATTTCCAAAGACCATTTCACTCTAATCCAGCCGCAAGCTCAGCTGATTTGCATCGTATCCTTCAGAACAGGTTTCCAATCTTATTATAGAATGCACAGTCTACATAAAACATTGACACAGCTATCAGTTATGAGAAAACAGTCGAACCCTGTTGGCATGCTGATTTTACTAGACATGGTGATATTAAGTCAAGTCTGGGAAATATAAGGTCAATCTTTAAGTCACAGCAGCAGTTCCACCAAGGTGTTATATCTAGTACAATGTAAAATTAGATTGAACAATACACACCAAGGCATTAAACAAAAACAAAAAAAACTGACAACAAATTTGTTAAATGAACTAATATATCAATTATTAAATAAAGTTGAAAATGAGCAGCAAAAATGATAACCAATAACTATCTGTCAAACAGTTATATAAAATCAGCAAGCACCATGAGTAAAGCAATAAAATCAACACAACGATCTAGACTAAAGTGTTTAAATAATATTAGTTTGTGCCCAACAACTATCCAATAAACATCCGTTCTTTTTAATGACTTAAAAATTATAATAGATAAAAAAATAAAAATAAAAATCAGTTGGTACAGTGTGTCAATCTACAACAAATGCAGGACTGAAATAGTCATCACAAGGCCTCCATATTCAAAATGGACCATCGTCGAAACCCAACCAGAACCTACATTTGTGGCTAAAGTCCATAGCAGTACAGGATTCTCATTCACGACACAACTGCAGGTGAAGGTTGACTGTCAATGGCAGGTCGAGTAATGGGTGCCATGACAACAAATTTCCTTACGTTAAGTGCTTGGACTGTGGGAGCTGCTCATTCTTTTCAGTGGATCAAACGAACCTCTCTACTGTTGGTCTGTCTGGACCACCCTGAGACAGTTTGATGTGTGTGCATGCCATCAGGGAAACCCTGCTCCCATTACCTCCTAACAGCTAGGTCAGAACAGCCTAAAAGGCAGGCAATTTGCCAAAATGACCATCATTCTCTAATCCAATCATTTACCCCCTGTCCAAGTCTGTCAACTGGAAAATGTTTGGGCGCATCGGAGACACCTCTTAGAGCCTTTTTATGGAGCAGCAGGGGGTGCATTACTATGCCCAGTTGTGACAAGGCCCAGTGTCTAATCAGGCCACACCTGTAATCGTTTACATATATGCTGGACACAAAACTGCATGCCAAGTTTTGTAACAATCTAACATTTCTTTCAGGGTGTTTTATTTTAGTATATTTTCAGTCTTGCAAAGAATGTCGGAACATAGGCAATTATAAAATCTCCACTTATACAAAGATTAAAATGAATGAGCTTGTGCAAGAATAAGATGCTAACGTGCCAGCGTTGCAATCTTTTGTTTTCAAACTAAACTAAACTAAACTAAACAAATGCCAAAGACGCACTGAATTTGACAATGTTACATACACAGATGTGCAAAGAGACTTCACTCTGTACAGCAAGACTACAAGATGAATGGCATCAAGTATTGCAACAGGCAGGAGGTCAGACCAGACATTTGTTATATACTTATTTCACAATTTGATTGCAAAACAAAACATCCATCTATCCATTATCTTTCGCTTAATCCACACGGGGTCATGGGCCAGCCGGTGCCCACCCGGCAACTCTGGGTGCAAGGGCAGGAACAACCCTAGACGGGGCGGCAATGCATCGTAGGTCACACTCGCACAGTCACACCCTAAGGACCACTTTTAGAGACACCAATTATCCTGACACGCATGTCCTTGGACTGTGGGAGGAAACCAGAGTACCCAGAGTAAACCCTCACAGACACGGGGAGAACATGCAGACTCCACACAGAAAGGACCCAGGCAGCTGGAACCCACCGAGCCCACAATCTCCTTGCTGTGAGGCAGCGGTGCTACCCAGCCAGCCACCGTGCTGCCTCCAAAACGTTAAATATAAGCTAAAGTCAAATTAGCATTAGGTTGTTAACCAACATCTCAAAGGTTAGTGCATCTCTCGCACTCGCACTAAAGAGAGTACAAGCCATTTCACAAGTAGTCTGAACGCAGAAATATTATTAATTTAAACAATATAGCTGTCATAATAATTTTGTTTATTTATTTTATGAATAATTACAATTTTATTATTGATTTCAATTATTTACCTAATTTTTCTATAATTTAATATACTTTAAAGTATTTATTTAATTAACATCTAGGCCACCCATGGAGGATGGGTTCCCTGTTGGGTCTTGGTCCTCCCGGGGTTTCTTCCTACCACTTTCAGGGAGTTTTTCCTTTCCACTGTCGCCCTAGGCTTGCTCAACTTGGGATTGGCCTTTTAAGATAAAGTGATACTGTAAAGCTGCTTTGAGACAATGCTCCATTGTAAAAAGCTCTATATAAATAAAAATTGAATTGAATTAAATTGAATAATAAAACATATGTGATATTAAAAGCTTTCCCAGATGGTAATTAAACTACATGGCAATTATTTATCCTTGAGACTCTAAGACTCCAATAGTTGCAAGGTTCTTCCCAACTGAATTTTTATCATGATGATATAGTTAATCATTCTTTAAACAGCAATTATATATATGTAAATTAAATATATAAATTTCCATTATCAGCCCAAGCATAGTTTAGAGCAAATTGTAATTTGCTTACAAGTAGTCATTCTTTAGGACAACTGATGCTATATACTCTAGCCAGTGTTCAGCAGCTGTGTAAATGAAGTTCGAGGATAGATTAAAGTAAACCAAAAAGCATAAGTATAGATCAGGATTTTGCAGAGAAATGCTCAAAAAGCTACCTTGCCAAGTTACTGCAAACCACTGCCGAGACCCAGTCTGACCAGTATGACATATAGATACTAGACCATAGGTTAAGTATAATGTGTGTGATCAAAGCCATTTACCATGAACTCAAATATCAAAAGCCTCTTTATGCCAACCTAACATTTCCTTCAATGCCTGGTGAGACTGAAGAACACAAAGCAAGAAATCTGACACACACTCCTCAATACAAACTCTCTTCAAGACCCTTTCTTGTGGACTCCTTTATCCTCTTTTTGAGCTCACTCCACCATTTTCGATTCAATAGTCTGGACGATTGTAAAACTTTCTTGGACTTGAAAGTACATAGTATCAGATACTGAAAACCAATCTGAAGAACAGAAAGCGAGGGAAGATGAGAGAAGACGTGTGCCATCTCTATTACACATCTCCAAGCTCTCTGGTTCTAGCCTCTGAACTGCTTTAAGTCATGAAAGGTGGAAGAATGCGAGTTGGGTTGTCTTATTGAGATAGCAATCAGCTGTGTAATTAACACATGTTCCAACAACTCAGTCTGACACTGCTATCAGAGTTCATTCTCAGTGTGCTTAAAAGATCTTTAAAGCAAAACCACGTTATACCCTAAACTATACTTGCCATCTTAAGGCATCACTAGCAGTTGGATGCCGTCAATACATAACTGGACTCGCAAATGAACATGGCTTTCAAATAACAGGCTGATGCTTCAGTACTGACATCACAACTGCCTTCAATGTTTAGAAATGGATCAAATTTATTTCAAATTTAATCAAGTTTACTTGAGCTGTCGATGAGCTGCTTCGTGACAGTTTAGTCTTTTAGTGAACAGTAGTGATTTCCAAAGCCAATGTCAGCACATTGTGCCACTGTGCAACATAAAAGATTACATAAAATATTATATGAACAGAGTTTTCAAATCAAAATCTTTTTTTCAATATTTAAAATGTATTTAAGAAGCACATCAAACCCGTCTAACAATGCACGCTAATTCAGGCCATGCATGCTTCTCAGCTTCAGACATGCCAACCGCAGACCTTAATGAAAATAGATAAAAGGCGGTGGGGGTCGGGATCATCAGCATCTGGGTTAGAGGCGTGAAAGTGAGCTTAATTGCTCTCAATATCATGCGCTATAGATGAAAGAGACCAATAAATACTCAAATGGGAAAAAAAAGACATTTGGATCAAATGGAAAGCTTCTCAAAAGACTTAAAAAGTTTCAAATTTGCATTAGAAATGCATTAATCCTGATTTATCCAAGTTATTATACAATACTAATGTCTCTGACCCCATAACCAAGAAGATTCTCTGCATCCTCAGGTATGCAAACACATTTCACATGTATATCTACTTTTTATACAATGTCTCTAAAAATGTATTTGTGTACAAATGTGCATTTATTAACACAAAGCACAGCATAAAACAAATCAATTGACAGAACTGAAAGAATCCCTTCAATTTATGTGTATTTAAAATCTTTTGTATGTATATGTACGCTCACCTGCCTTGACTCACTTCTGAGTTTAAGTGACATCTTATTCCTAATTCCGTAGCGTTCAATATGATGTTGGTCCACCCTTTGCAGCTAGAACAGCTTCAACTCTTCTGGGAAAGCTGTCCAAAATGTTTAGGAGTGTGTTTATGGGGATTTTTGACCATCCACATACTGATTTTGGAAGAGAAGGCCTGGCTCTCAGTCACCACTCTAATTCATCCCACAGATGTTCTATCAGGTTGATGTCAGGACTCTGTGCAGGCCACTCAAGTTCATCCACACCAGATTTTTCCACCCATGTCTTTATGGACGTTGCTTTGTGCACTGGTGCACAGTCATGTTGGAAGAGGAAGGAGCCAGCTCCAAACTGTTCCCACAAAGTTGGGATCATGAAATTGTCCAAAATGTCTTGGTATGCTGAACCATTCAGAGTTCCTGTTCCATTGAACTAAGGGGCCAAGCCCAGTCTCCTGAAAAACAACCCCACACCGTAACCAGCTGCTCGCCCATGGAAACCCATTCCATGAAGCTCTCTTCACTGTGGTGATTGACTCTGCAGAAAGTTTGCGACCACGCTATGCGTTTCAGCATCCACTGACCCTGCTCTGTCAGTTTACCTGGCCTACCACTTCGTGGCTGAGTTGCTATCGTTCCCAGAGACTTCCATTTTCTTATAATACAGCTGACATTTGACTGTAAAATATATAGGAGCAAGAAAATTTGTTGCACACGTGGCATCCTATCACAGTTCCACGATGTAATTCACTGAGCTTCTGAGAGAGACAAATGTTTGTAAAAACAGTCTGCATGCCTAGGTGCTTAATTTTATACACCTGTGGCCATAGAAATGATTGGAACACCTGATTCAGATAATTTGGATGATTTGGTGAGCAAATACTTCTGGCAATATACTGTATATATATATATATATATATATATATACACACACACACACACACACTTTTAATATATCCTGCTTTTGTCGAAGTTTTAAATGGCAGGTAAAAACAAAACAACTTTTTCAAATGACCATAATGATCATAGATTCTAACCTGGTTATCTATCACAAAAGATGATGGAGATATCACAGGACTTGGGATGACTGGCAACAGTTTCTTCCTTATTCTGAAACGAATAAGAAACTGATTAGAAGATCCTAAAACTTTAAATGGAATGGTGCAAATTCAATCTGAAATATAAGATGATGTTCCCATAAAGAGTTATTAATACTGAATTCTTGAAATCTGTATTTTATTTGTAAGAATTAGAGGGATGCAGGTACAAGAAATGTTTCTTACCTTCTGATGGCAACAGAGATTCCAAATGAAAGCAGAAGCAAAACTCCACACATACTTAAGATGATCTTGTTGAGTAAGCCTGTAAGAAAGGTTAATCATTATTGTTTTTTTTGTTTGAATTGTCTTAAGTCTACATATATTAAGTCATCCTTCAGAGTAGAAATGTTACAGTTCTTGTTAGCACACTGGAACAGTCTTCTGCAAAAGTTTGGGCACACCATTTCAATTACAATTTGTTGATTTTGTAAAATAAAAGACAACGCAACTTCTCCCTTGGGTTTTTCCAGTGACTCTGTTTTCCTCATATATCACTTTGGAGACCAACATTTTACAGCGAGAATAGAAGAGAAATAACTGGAACTAAAAAACGTTTGCATTAGAGAAACATTTTTCTGCAAATTTTGATGAACTGTTAAAAAGTAAATAACATTCTGAGATCTTAGAAAAAATTTAAGTTGATCACTGACAAAACCTTTGGCATATAGAAAATGTAAGTGTTTAACAAAAAAATATACACATACACTATGATTCTAAACTATACAGTATCATTCATTTACTTTTGACCAGGGGTGCCTCAAAGTTTGCAAAGAACTGAACTAGATACTTAACAAAAAAAATGTTATCTAAATACATTTCCATGGATTGTTATGGGCAGTCTATGTTTATTGTGGTCCACACCATGGAACATTGGCAAAGAATGAGATAACAAAGATAATAAAGATGATTTTTAAAAATGTGTTGCATACCATTGTCAGCAGGAAATGTGAATTCCATAGTGAAATTACGACCTGATCCTATTTTAGTTCGCCCAGCAATGTGAATAATATAACTGGAGCCCTTAACAAGATTCTCAAGAAGGAAGCTAGTTCTATTTGCTGGCACTTCATAGTAAGCTGAAAGAAACCATAAAAATATATAATAGTGAAAATGCATATACCATAATAAGAATCTTTGCAGTTGTAAATTGTGGGTTACCTCCCACATCCCATACATGTTAAATCAATTGTCCTCACTTGTATATATTTTGCCTTTTCTGGAGATCCATATGTCATAGCCCGTCAGGAAGCCACGTTGGTCCTGCACAGTAATAGGTTTCCACAACAGCACAGCCGAATCATGTGTCATATTTGAAACTGTGACATTTTGTGGTTGTCCATCTGGTTCTGAGAAACAACACCAAGCAATATAATAGACATTTCATTTTTAACCTATTTGCAGTACACAGAGAGATAGACAGACTGACAGACAGACAGGTAGAATGACAGGTAGAAATTGCAGTTATACATTTAGTAACACTTACCACCTTCCATAGAATAAATGGGACACATGAATTCTGTGCTCAGTCGTTTTTTCTTTCGACCAATGTGTATAAAGTAGTAGTAACGCACATATTTCTCCATGCCTAAAATCAAAATAAAATACATTAAACAACAAATATGAAAGTAAAATTATGTCCCAATATATACAACTTTTGTTTCTCATTTCCACTACTTACCGTTTTTAATTGTTTGTAGTTCCTCAGTGTGTGATGTGATTACTTTTGATGATCGGGTCTCACCATCCTTAAGCATATACCACATCAAGCAGTAGTGTTTTTTGCGGGGTTGTGGTAGTGTGTCTGTGTTGCAGTCTTTTTGAGAGACACAAACACAAATGACACTTAAATTTCCCTTTCAATCCTATGTTGTTTACACATATACAACAGCATACTTACATGTTAAATGTTTAACAGGAGGTATGATGAGTTGACGAGTGGATGATTTTCCCACATTGTTCATAGCAAAAATAGACACACTGGCTTCAGCAAAAGTTATTGATATTTCATACATGTTTTTGCTAGTGGTTTTTTGTTTCCTTGTGCAAAGTAGATCCAAAGTCAGTGAATAAGTGACACCTCCAACAGAGGCTTCTGGAGGTGGTTTCTGAAAGAAAAATACAAAAAAATAGCTATCCGTAAATGATCCAAACAGGTGTTTTTTTGAGCAACTTTCCCAGTCTTTTGTTGTCCCTGTCCCAACCTTTTTGCTACGTGTTGCGGCATCAAATTCAAAATGAGTAAATATTTGAGTAAATATATTTTATAAAAAAATATACTAGTAATATAGTAAAAATAAAGTTTATCCATTTGAATATTAAACATCAATATTTCAATATTAAATATTACTTGTCTCGTCCCAACTTCATTGGTATTGGGGTTGTTAATCATTGCAGACAGTATGAGCCCAGAATGCTTTGCTTGATAAATGTTACGGTTAGTACCCAAGTATGCGGGACAAAGGAATCCCACGGCGTATTATAATAATGGGAAAATAATATATATCCAAACTAAAATGGGGGAAAAAAGGAGCAAAAGGCTCTCTAACGCATGAAAACTAAAAAGGTGAAAAACGGCACGCCACTGAGTTGTATCCCCAGGGGCTGCCCTTCACAGCAGGATATGGGGTTCAGCGCAGATAACAACCCTATAGCGGCATATGGCGGCCAGGGTCCAGAGGTGACCCCTCCGGTAGGGGCTGCACCCCGGACCCACGGCTCGTGAAGTTCGCATCCTGGGTCCGGGGTGCAGCCGCTACCAGCCGTGACTCCCGGGCGCCATCAGCTGCCGGGGAAAGAGGCGGCGGAGTCCATTCAAGACTTTGGGCGAACGTGCCAAGAGCACAATGAGGTGCTGATTTGTGATGTCTCCCAAATTGCGAGGCACGGGGGGCAAAAGGCGAGCTGCAGCTCGCACGCGCTTGTAGCGTGAGAAAGTGCACCGATTTCGGACACTCCCCAAATCGAGAGGTGCACCGGTGGTCAGGCGCGCATCCTGTTCATGGTGGAGTGAAACGATCTGGCAATGAACACTGCTAGAACTCCCACTTAAGTAGAGGGAGACACAGGTGTTCGGCATCAAGTCGTTAACCAGACACTGGTTAGAAGCTGCCTCACTGACTACACTGTAACAGCAATCAGCGAGGCAGCACTGCGAGGGAAAAGGTAGGAACTTTAACAATAAACTTTTTATTTAATAATATACATCCATTCCTGCATTTCAGGCCTGCAACACATTTAATGAAAGTTGGGATGGGCCAATTTAAAGCTAGTAATTAGGTAAAGAATGTGTGATGTTATTTTAAACAGGTGATTTCAAGTGACCATAATTATGATTTGGTAAAAAATCAGTGTCAGCAACATGGTAGCTGAGTCAAAGGTGGTCAGAGGATCTCCAGTGGTCAACAATTCCATAAGAAAAAACAACGTTCGTCAAAGAAAGATTGGACTGGAAATTCCATATTTCAGTCCTAACCTTTTCTGATTTGATTTGTTTTGCATCTTTTTGAGAAATGCATGGACATACCTGAAACAGATATCATCTTAAAGGAAAGGAATGTTGCTCTAAAATCTCAATGTACGTTTCTGCATTAATGCCACCTTTACAGAACTGTAAATGACCTTTGCAAAGGGCACTGACACATCCCCATCCCATGACAGGCCCTGGTACTGGCCCTACAGTACATTGTACTGTAGCTGATAGTAGTGTGGATGGTCAACATCCATTAAAAGGAAAAGATCTAGAATACTAATTAATCTGACCATAATACACGTTTGAACTGTTTAATGCTCCATCCTCGCTGCATCTGAACCCAGAGTACTTAAAAAATGGATGCTACATGCAGAAACACCAATTATCCTAACATGAATGTCTTTGGTCTGTTGGAGGAAACCTGGAGTACCTAGAATAAACCCCACATGGAAACAAGGAGAACATGCAGACTCTACACAGGTGTCTGAGGTCAGGATCAAACCAGGAAGGCTGGAGCTGTGAGGTAACTGTGCTGCTCTTAGTAACCACAGAAAACACACTCTGCCATATAAAACTTACTTGCCAGCTGAGCATGATTTTCCGAGTGCCGTTGATTTGACTCTTTTCCTCCCACCGGATATCAGGAGGTTCAATTTCTGATAATCAAAAGAGACAAAAACAGGACATGATCAATCATTGAAAATTCCTGGCATTAAAATATAGTGGGTGTTGAGAGTTTGTGAGATTTGTAAATTTCTCTTGTCCTCAAGAGTTTCACACAACTTCACATAAAACTTAAAATGGGAAGCTGTGTGTGAGAGAGCATTACCCTGCTAAAATGTCATTTGGGAGCTCTGCCATGATAATGCCTTTCATATCGCTACTAGGGGTGACTGACTGCGCCCTAGATCTTCACACCAGTAGTCAGGAACGACAAAGGCAGGATTGAAGCACTGAAAATTGTCGGATCCCAAACAGAACCTGAACTATGGCAATAGTCAACCACACAAATGACAATATGGTTCCAGTTCATCGCAGTTCAGGTGTCTTGATGAACACCACTGCAAATGAAGGTGACTGAGGCTTGGTGTCAATGACAGGACACATAATGGGTGCCATGATGACAAATTTCGGGCAAATGGTACAGGCACAGACAGTTGTGTGTAGTGAAGGTGCTTCCTGTGTTGGGAGCTGCTCGTGTATGTTGTGGCTCAAACATCAACTGGCGGGCTGTCAGGGCTATCCCAAGCATGTTCGCACTGTTGTGGGTATTCTCGTGGAACCACTGCTCCCAACACCTCCTAACAGCTATATCAGAACAGTCTAGATGTTGAGCAATTTGTTGAAGCATCCATCCTGCATCTCTCAGTCCAATGACACGTCTCCTCTCAGTCTGTCAGCTGTGCAACTGTGCATCATAGAGACATGTCTAGCAATCAAGAGGTTAAGTACCAAAAAGTCCCTTCTGAGAGCCTCTTTCCAGATAGCAAGATAATTACTTTTACACCATATTTTGGCAAGTCCCAGTGTCCATTTAGACCACATCTCTAATATCTGCCTGAGACATAACTGTGGGCCAAAAAAATGCAAAACTGTAGCAGCAATCTGACATTTTTATCTGGGTGCTTATTTTTTTCCAATGAGGGTTTAAATGATGCAGAACAGACTGCACACAGATAAAGTCGGGGCCAGGAATCAAACCAGGTCTCTGAAATTGTGAGTCGACAGTGCTTTTCTGATAACAAAGAAAGTAAATTCTTTGCAAACCACTGCAAAAAATGGTAGTTATAAGACTTGGATAAATACTTAACATTAAAAGCACAAACTGTTTACTATAAACACCTTACTTAAAGAATATAACATGTCATACCCTATTGCCAACTCAAAAGGTCACAAAGTTTGGGCATGCTCTTGTCTTCCTAATAATATATTATAACATAATAACATATATCATAATTAGCTGTCTAAAAAACTGAATTGTCATACAACAGTTCATTCCGACAGTTAATTTTCAACTGAACATGTATAAGGTGCTGATTATACAAACTGGACAATTTAAAGGTGCTAAATACAAATATTAGATATTATTGGTGTCGTGCATTGTACTCACCAATAGGAAAGTTAAAAGTCTCGCTCCAGTCACTCCAGAGTTCGGTATGCTTGGCCTTACGTCGAACGTTGACCTGGTACGCTGTATTATTCTCAATCTGCAGTTCATAGATGTCATTTCTGTTTTTTTCTGCCAACATCAACACAATCATTGACACTGACAGAACCACAAACTATAAAGTAACAAAGTATAAAGTAAAATACCTTGTCAGCAGAATTATACTTTCTGTCATGTAGGTAATTGATCGTGGGGTTGATAATAATCTTGCTAAATTGGGAATGCTAGTTATTGCTTATAATGAAAATGCATTTTTACTATAACAATATGATGAGCCAATCATGTTTGACTGCCAGTTAAAAATACACTGAATGATTTGAAATACACTGCTCACAAAACGTTGTCATTTGGCAGATTCTATGATTTAGAACAATTACAACTAATGCACTTTTGCAAAGTACAATCCAAGCAACTATGGGTTAGGGGCCTTGCTTAAGGACTCAACACTGGCAGACTGGCAGTGCTGGGATTTTCACCTTGGACATTTTACTCCAAAATTCCAGGACCTTAACACAATATTAGTCATTTCATCTATGTGTGTTAGGAGCAGTAGCTTCTTCTTTGTAATTGACATAGAACTTACCACAACAAAGGCATTGGTTAAAGTAATAGGCAACAAGACAAACCTTGCGTTATGTTGTCCTGAGTCTCAAATGTGACCTGCAATTGGACAATTAAATACAATCAGATTAGTACATTATGGCAACATTTTGTAGATGGTCAGAAGAAGTGACTTACGTTGTGCCATGAACCGTTAAGCGTCTTCCACCTAATTTCATGAATGGCATTTTTGTTATCATCCGGTCTATTCCATCCTAACGTGAGAAGTCCAGCTTTTCTTTTGATTTCCGTTATACTAGGTGGGCTGTATTTTACTGTGAAGAAAGTGAAAATAATAAGCTATAGGACATATGGTATCAGAATGACTTTGTGTACAGTGGGGGCCAAAATACTGATTACGCTAGTGAAAATGCTTGTTTGGATCTTTGGAAATCCCTTCAAGCATTAATGGGGGCACTTGAAGGCAAAAAAGACAAGCATTCAGCAGCATCACAAGATCAGACTTGTATAGTCAATGCTAGCTCAAATGCATGCTTTTATTATACCAAAACACAAGAGGGTCCATACCAAATACTAATAAATTCTCAAATATATTTTTTTTTCAAAGGTTACATTTTTCACTCAAACTGATTACATACTGATTCTATAATTTGCAATGAAAAATACTGCAAGGCATTTGGGGAAAAAAAAGCATTTTCATACTGTATTTTATCTCACACGTTTTGGCCCCCACTGCATGTACATATTCCCTGAAATAAAGGAAAATAAAACAGAATACATCTTAAGTGACAGAATTTGTCTGGAAGCTACATTATCCAACATGGCTCCCTTCTGACCCTTTTCTCCCTCCAACAGCTTAATTTCCACTTAAGGCTTTTCAATCATTCAGTCACTTTCTTGTATGCTTAATCCTGGACAGGTTGACGGGAGAACCTGTGCTTAGCTGGTGGCATAGGCTGAAAGAACAGCAACAACCCTAGACTTGGCACCAATCCATTGTAGGATGTGTACGCTCACACACAAACTTACACACTAAGAGCGCTTAACACCAGTTAACCTAACACGCATGTCTTTGGACTGTGCCGGCTTGCCTGGAGTATAATCATACAGAGACGGGGAGGACATGCAAACTCCATACAGAAAGGACCCAGGCCATTCCACCTGGGGGTTGAACCCAGGACTTTCTCACCCTAAATAAACCCTCTTTGTTCTCCACTTCTTTGTCTCATGTTCACATGTATGCCATTGGTTCGTCCCTGTCCCTGGCTCCTCTTGCTCCTGTTCATGGTTAACCAGTTCTATTTCCATTTCACCTGTCTTGTAAGCTTCATTTACTGTGTGTTTTTGCTTTCCTGTCTTCATCTCCAGCTTAGCACCTTAGTCTTGGCCTATTGTATCCTTGTACACTTTCCTAGCACTGTATCACATTGTTTGTGTTACCATGGCTACTTATCCCTTGCCTGTTTTCATATTTGCCATTCACTGGTATTGACACCACTATGTCACTTAATAAACCAGCACGCACTTGAGTCTGCTTCTATCTGTGTTCCTGGTTACAAGCGACATGAAATGACGTACTGAAACAAAGTTCTGTTAAAGAATCTGCAAGTAATGCAATTTGCATCAGTCAATTTCTATTAGTTTTACATATGAAAAGTGTAAGACATGAGTGAGACAAACAGAGAAATCAGAGTTTAACAATCAGTAGAACTGTGAATAGTGCAATATGCCTAAATCATACATGCAATCTACAACAGGAACTATCAGCTCTCAGGGTAACATCACAGAAAATAGCATAAGCCCAAATGCACAGAGGGTGTTCATAATGTTTTGATTAAATCAATTCATCAGTCATGAGTCCTACCTGAGTTTCTAAGTACCACAACAGTGGTTGAAGAGTTGCAAGTCATGTTGTCTACTTCCTTTTGTACCCAAATGTTCAACAAACACGTAGTATGCAGAGATTCCAGTGGTAGCATCCTATACCGTATTCCGACAGCTTTGAATTGGGATGCATATGAACAATTTGTGGCCACATTTCTAAAAGAGCACAGTTCACTTAAATGTGAATGCTAAGCATCTCATTCTAGAAATTTGATTTCAGAAACATGAATGTCCATACAACACAGATCCATAGACAATACCAGTTTTGCTTACTTCAAAAACAAGGTGTAATTTGCATCCTGCGGCCTTCCTGTGTCCTCCCATTCACATAAAAAATCATGAGAGAGTTGAGTGCTGCTCTTAAAGCATTGTGGTCTTGAGACACTGCATGTCGTACCTGTAGGTACATAAGCATAGAAAACGTTAATTCAATTGACGAAGTTTGAGAACATTTTTATGTCGTCCTAATACACAATCAGTTGCTGCATTTGAGGGATTAAAGTTATAATGTTGTAAGTGACATTAGGTTATTATACTTAGGCAATGAAATCAACAGCTGTTACATAATTTAGAATTTAGATATACCTTTATCAATGTAGACCACAAAACTAAGCAGCAATAATCCTATAGTCTCCATCGCCTGTAGTATCCAGACAGGTTCCAAAGCATCAGTAATAGCCTGCTACATGACCTGCCATAGTAAGCAGAAACAAGAACTGTAGCTACTTCAGAGAAATGTGCTATCTGTCCCTCTCTGTCAAACTGAAACCATGGCCAACTCATGTCAGCATGTTGTCTCTCTCTGAGAAGTAAAATCAGCTAAGCAACATGACCACAAGCCACACTGAATGTTGGGAGGGGACTTTTGTGATAGTTTTGCAGAGATGAGATACGGATATGCTTTATTTGATAGTAAAACCAGACAGACAGAGACTGTTTTGAGATATTAAGGGCACAGACAGAAGGTAAAACCTAAAGGTTATGATATGTAGGTTCTTTAAAAAGGTTTCAAAGTAACTAGGATTTGAACCCTGAAACTTGATTACATCCTCATTTAATTCTAAATAAGTCCTCTTCCATTTCCAGGTAAAGATGCAAGCAAAGTCAGTTCTTCTGAGGCTACTGAGTTGTGAAAGTGGTCTGGCGCCAATGTGGACGTTCTTGCTGAAGACATGCCTTTTATGTCTTTCCACTGCACATACAGGTCTTCATGATTTCATTTACTTTTATGTACAGCATTTAGCAGACGAGAGACCAGAGCGACTTACAATCTTACGATCCAAGCAATGTTGGGTTAAGGGCCTTGCTCAGGCAGCTGTGGCAGCTTGGCAGAGGTGGGATTTGAACCCTGGACCTAATGGTCCATAGTCCACTGTCTTACCCACTGGCCACCACAGTCCCTGATGTTGTGTCATGGTTTGACAGATTGCTTTGTAAGCACTGTTTATTCACTTTGAGGATTAACCCGTTTTCTAATCCTTGGGTGTTGATTCTGATTTTGTCCTTTTTGTTTTTGGTGAGTTATGGTGCTACCAGTGCAACATTACTATTTACAGCATTTAGCAGACACCCCTATTCACTGGACAAATCTCAGTGTTCGAAATAAGCAGTAACACAAGAACATAATCCAGTCAGAACCTGCTAGGATCTGAACACACAAGCAAAGTCTTTTTTAAACATTCATGTTCCTTAACTTAAGTGCCGATTGAGGAGGTGAGTTTTTACCTGCCGCTTGAAGGCAATAAGAGACTCAGCCGTTCAGACATCCAGTTAAAGTTAATTCTACCGTCTGGGTGCCAGGACGGAGAAGAGTCTTGATGCTTTTGTCTCTGCGCGCCGGTGGTCGTGTGCGCAGATGGAGCAAGTGTGTGTGACGACCTGGCCACGAACCACACTAGAAGCCGCCCTTAAGTAACGGGGAAAGCAGATGTTCATAATCAGGTTCTAAATTAAGCACCAGATATAAACCGCCTCACTGATTGCTCTGTAACGGCAATCGGCGAGGACGGCGGACGCTCCGGGGCGAGAGGTAGGACCCCTAACACTAACTGCACGCAAAAGACAACTATAGACAAATAAAATAAGTATTTTGAACTCCACAATTGATGAACATGCAAATTGGAAAACTCCCAACTCTACATGTCTCTACCCTCTATTATTGGATTTTTTTTTATTGTCATTCAAGTTTTATACCCATCTCCCAACTCAGCCCCTGTGTCTGCGTGGATTTTCTCGCTGTACTTTGCATTTTTCCCACATTTTAAACACACGCAGTAGGTTAATAGGGGTGTCCAAATTGTACCAGTGTGTATTTGACAAGTGGAGAAATCTGACCAATTATTTTCAGACCAAAATGACTAAGCCAGTGTCAAGTGTGGTTGAATGTAGAGCATATCCTCCTCTAAGCTTTGGATCATTAGCTGCATCCCAATTTGCAGGCTGCTTCCTTAAAAGGACATGGTCTGTGCATGGTCTTCGAATGACTGTCCTTTATAGAAAGGTTCTATGGCAGAGTTTGCAGCTGATGAAGGACGCAGCTGATGAAAGACCCATGACATCAGATGGAGATGCTTTCTGACACTTACACACTCATATTATTGGGGTATTATTTGGATTTCATGATGCCCTGCACACGTTCAAGGTGCCTCGTTTGTTTAGTTTGACCATTGGAATCCTATTCTTTTTATGATTATCAGCTGTGTAAATAGAACATAATATAGACCAATACGATTTGTTTGGTCTTGTCTGTCCACAGGGCATTCTCACGGAAGGATTCTAGAAGACTTTACAAGTTCTAGGCTGTTTTATGGCTCTGTGTTTGCAGTGTGGCCTCCAGTCACAGAGCACCCTATAATTCAGATGGAAATAAATAGTGCAGGTTGACACTGCATCTAAACTTGAATTTGCTTGGAAATTGATTGAGGTTCTTTGTACACAAGCCAAAAACGGGGTTTTTTTCTGCAATATATCAACACCTTTTCTCATCTTTCCACATTTAGAGTGGTTCACTAAAGTGCCACGGGCTGACAGTATTAATGATCACTATGATTTCTGGAGAAAGACTTTTAGCCTTGGTCAATTATTGCCAATTACTATTTCACCTGTTTTTCCAGACAATAATTTCTTCTTTTTTGTTTCCTCATGTTTAGTGTGGTAAACAAAGGCACGTAACACAATGGCAGACTATGCAAATACATAAATATAAAGGATTACTTGTTCAGAAATGTAGTTAGCTATATGGTTATGCAGATATAGTATAGAACTTAGCGATGTATGAAGTACCCATTTACTAAGGCTTGAAAAAAATTAAGGATTGTTTACTGAGAAATTACCCAAGCAAAAGCTGAATTAACCCATTACAATTAGTACATTTTAATTAAATAGTTCATAAAAGTAGATATTTCTATAAATATTGGAAACTAGGTGAAATATTGATATAAAACTTATATATATGGGTAAAGCATTGTATAGTTATATTAATGGTTATGCTTAAAGAATTTAGCAGTTATACAGCAAATTCTACTCTGCCATATTTGTACCAAATAATACTATGATACTATATAATATACTATACTATACTATACAATAATATGATGCTAATTCAAAACCTTTTAAGATTTGATCTTTTATCATGCTTGTATCAGAATCAATGGAGTTTCTCATTTTGAATCTGAATGCAAACATCTAGCCAGTCATATGTGACTTAAATATTAAGGATTAATGCAGATATAAAGAATAAAATACTGTTACTTTAAAAACATGTATATTCAAGTAAAAGTACTAAAATATTTAAAACGTAATTAGGCACTGCATTTAGTTCAATTCAGAGGTGGACGAAGTACATAAAGCATATACTTGAATACAAGTAGAGATACCCAAGGTGAAAATATTACTCCAGTGAAAGTCCTCCCTTTAGAGGTCCACTTGAGTAAAAGTACCGAAGTATTTCCTTTCATATGTGTACTTAAGTACCAAAAGTAAACATGATTTATTATGGCTCTAATGTTATTAATGCTTAATGTATTAGTTTTAGGTGAACAGACTCTAGCGTTATTCTTGGTACACAAATCTTAACAAAATGTCGTTAAGTCAAAAGTTGAAACAAAGTGTGCACTTTACCCTGATGTACCTATCATACTTACTTTACTAGTGAAGTAAGTAGATATTTGGCTTTGAAATTGTACAGAAAAAGGAAAAGGTCACCCAAAATGGAGTTATTTCAGTACAGTACAGATACACACACTCAACAACCCAAGTACAGTAGTGAATTACATTAACTTAGTTACTGTCCAATCTGTCCAAAAATAAAGTGTATGTTAAAATGCATGTGTTAAACTTGTTTAAAGATATATATTAATATTTGCATTACATACTACAGAAGCTGATATTATCTATGAAAGCAAATCCTAATTACTGATCAATTAACTGAAAAAATCCCAAAATTATTAAGTTATTGCAAGCAGCCTGAGTAAATGAGAAAATACAGCATGTTTCTGGCCACATCTGGTAATTCCACAGCAGTCTTCAGTAGTAACTAGTCTGCAGTTCTATCAGGATACCTGCAAAGCATCTAGTGCATATA
>JAUZST010097040.1:0-18848 GCA_034779995.1 Parotocinclus haroldoi
ATATATAAAACAGCAGCGTTGAGTTCACCAATAGAGTAAGTGTTTTGCATTTACTTTTCATTACTCACAAAACTACATGAGATGTAACACTTCATTATAAAATTATATATACATATATATATATATATAATATTATATTTTATTATTATATTTATTATATATTGAAGTGCTAAATCTCTTGTAGTTTTATGAGCAATGATTTGTAATTAAAAAGTAAATGCAAAACTCACTGTATTCCTTTTGGTTGGCTCTTATCCCTAACGTTATAAGAACCCATATTTGCACTGTACTGTAGATGTAGGAATAAATAAAAACACAAGCGGATCCGCACTGAGAATAAAGAGAGAGCTATTTCTAATCTGAATCACTGTACTGAATATTAAAACGATGTGTTGGCTGAAACACCACACGCTTTGCCTCCTAGAAGTTAATGCATTCGGACAAAGTACCAAGCAAATGAAGAGAACAGAATTTTTCTCCTCAAAATTTGCCAAAAGCCGAATTCGAGGAGTGCCTAGGTGGTCTTGAACCGAAGTATCACTGTACACTCAGTTCCTCTTGAAATTGTTAGCATGTTTCTGGCTCAGTTGCTTGCTCAGAATCTCAAAAGGACCGGTTCCATCTTTCTATTTTAGGATGATAAGTTGGGCGTCCAGATTAAAACCATTAAAATGTCCAGCCACATTTTCTGGTTTGAACCAGAACCTGGCTTGCATTTTGCTACATTTGTTTTCATCTTATCATGGATAACGAGCTTCAGGGCAAGAGTATAAGATATAAGAAATCCAATCATTCCGGGTCTCAGTGTTGCTGTACCACCATCTCAAACGGGTCCTGTTCCTGGTTGTCTAAGTTGTCTGTGAACAAAAAGCATGTTTCTGATATTAAATAGATGTTCAAATGAAGACGCACAAGAGCTCAGTTGAGAAGTCTGACAATGTCCTGTGTTTTTCTGTCATTAAAAGATGCTTCCTTTCAGGAAACTTTAGGTATAACGTATCTCGTGCGGTGTGTGACGGCTCGTCTTGTGTTTCAAAGGACAAGTTTGCGGGAGAAGGCAAAGACTCCCTTTTACCACGTACTGACAAACAAAGCCGCCGCATTTTCACATAAGGAAATCCAATTTATCCAAAGCAATGAAAACATTATCAGATGCTCCAGATCTGGTCTGACTGACATAAAGCCTCTCACTGTACACGAATAAAGTTTGAATACCTGACTCGGACTTTCTGTGTGAAATAACGAGGTGAAGCCTGCATGCGTTTTAGTCGTTTACTTATCAATATAGATTCGACTGAGCCATAAGTACATCCATATGCCATTACATAAGTATGAAAACGGGTAAACAACGAGACAAAAATGATTCCTACACACAGAAAAACTGGGAACTGGGAATAGCTAAGACGGTGACGCCTAAAAGTACTTAACTATTGTACATAATGGCCTTTGTAATTAAAAGTGTTGCAATGAAGTGACTCTGAAAGACCTTTTGCAAGTTATTTTCTGAGTTTTTATATATTGCATTTGTTTACTGTTTCTGTCCTTTTATACAGACCATTTATCAAAACGTATCTTAAACGCACCTACTTAAAACTTATCTTAACTTAACTTTTTTTTACTCATTCTCTATTAAGCACATCTTTATGCTCATCAAACAAAAGAATTGAACATACCTGTACTGAGTAAAGAACAGAACCAGTTCACTTAAAGCATAATTAGAATAGAATTGTTAATATAATAGAGTTGTTGAGGCAGTCAGAACATGTTTGAACAGTTCATAGCTATTTGACGTCAGGTAATAGAACACCATCGGTCAAATGCCCTCGTGAATTAAGCATAATTTCAAATCTCTGTAATGAATAGCGCTTTGAGGTTTTGTTACAAAGGAAATAAAGTATGGGTTTGTATTTCTAATATCCGGTCTTCCGCAAAAAAAAAAAAGCATTTGCACCTGCATGGTCAAACTGCTTTGTTTTTTCTAGCATTAGTAACTGAATTAAATCCTGATACATTACCAAAAAATAATAGCAGAGTAACTAAAAGGGGGCCTAAAACCTTTGCATATCACACATACAGGACTGCGCCGTTTAAAGTCCGCCAATCATTGTTTTAATGAGCAAGGTTTTAAAAATAATAATACATTAGAATAGGGGAAAAAAACAACTCTGACTGTGAATAGCTGGTCACAACAGCCAAACAATGCTCAAGATCAACGAGCAGAGGCGGGAGTTAAAGAACCGAAACCCTTCATACCTTGCTTGTTAGCTCAAGTTTGGACCGGATACTGCTCTAACTGTGGACTTTTCTGTGGAAGTTACTCACGGTTGTGTGTATGACTTTCCACTACTAGTGAATATGCCTGTCCTGTTCGAAGTAGTACTGCCTTGTGTTCAACCCGCTACCTGTATATATCGCCTAATTGTTGTGACCAGTGCATATGATGTGAATGGCTGATCGTCTGGGTCTGTCAGTTCATTTTTGGCTTCTGTCAAACAAAAGCATGAAATCCATCAAGGCATTCTCTGAAGTGTTACAGCTTTCTCAACACAGGGTCGTAAGCGCATTACTGAATTTTTTCGGTCATTCGATCATCAAATTTTCATAAATTAAAAATGCAGTGGCATTAGGGATGCTGTGTTCGATGGTAGCGTTCCAGCATCCCTTTCAGTGAATGGAATAACCAAATTTGTTTGGTTTCTGTAATAAAATCTAGAAAGTATGACTTACAACTGACAAAAATCCGTATTGATTATTTGTTGTTTGTTCCCTGCAAAGGTTCTGTCAATTTTTTAAAAATGTAATATGTCCTGGGTGCAATAACTTTTGCACAGGACCATAAGTGTCATCACACAAACACAACTATAAACTTAATCTCAAATATAACGTGTAGCAGTGTTTGTCTTGAAGCTACGTTATACCAAATATTGAAATGTTTAGTGGGAAAATAAAACGACTGCCACTGGATTAAATTACAAATAAAAAGAAGGTACAGGTTTTCTGTTCTTTACTGGGTGCAGGGAAACATCAACACTGTTATCCTGGGTAATGGTTTGCTGCAAATGCTTTTGGAAAATGGAGTTAATCAGTTACTATTACACACATACACAATCTTTCTTAGATGCTTAAGCACAATTTAGTACTAACCCTTTAATATTTAGGACTCAGGGAGGTTTTTCATTGCTGGTTATCCTTTTTTTTAAATACAATTTACAGACTAAAATGTTTCTTCTTTGGCTCAAGTGAAGGATTTGTGCACCTCCTTTGTCACTGATGGGAAATAGTCTGTATTTTGGTTTCTCTCCATGTTCCTGAGTGCACTGAGCAGCAGTAGCTCCAGTGTGGAGTGCAGGGCGGTGTCACTCTGCCGTTTTCCAAAGCGTCCAATAGGTCTCACACCACGGCCCACGTACCAGAAGGGGTCAATCTCTGGACCTGCAGTTTGTCATAATAAAAAAAACATCAGCGTAGGTGCAAATGTGATTGACATGAATTGTTTATTTACATTAAAAAGAAAAAATGTGCCAAGGGACACCTGTGACATCTAGATATGGTTTGATTAATTTGATCAAAAATAATATGTTGTGGTCATATTTAAGCCAGGACCAACTCCAAATCTACACACGATTTAATATGGACGTCACCGGGCCAGGCCAATTAAACAATTTGACATTTGATATTGATTGATGTTTCTGGTTAGCTTGTGTGTTAGTTCCCCTTACAGGACACATTTGTTATTGTTGTCATTATGGGACCAAAATGTGTTTGATGGCCCAATAAAAAAGCAATAAAGGGCATTGGTGGGCCAACCCATTGGACCACCCATTGACATTACTGGTCCTTATAGAGCCTTTTCATGGGCTGATCCAATAAAAGACGTTGATGGACATTACTGGATCAGCCCACTGTTTCTAAACCTCCTTAATGCAGACCAAAATGTGTTTTATGGACTAGCCCAACAATGTACGTCCATGGAAAGTAGTTGGTCACTTTAACACTTGTTCATGGACATCAGGAGTTAGTCTGTGTAGCAGACACATTAAAACGGAACACTGTTTTATGAGCTGGCCCAAAAACCGGCCTACTGGACCATCCAGAGATGTTATTGTACATCCTTCCACGAGGCTTGTTAATTTATCGGTAAGCACCACCAGAGGGCGGTACAGGCACTATGTACAGCAAGCCCTGTGAACTACATTGCCCGAAAACCAAGGTCACGAGGTGTTAACACGTTCAGCTTTAACGGGCTGCACCTGGAGCTTCATCAAAGTGGCCAAGAAAGACGCTGCAGGGAACTGGTATGATTTTGTTTGCGTAAATGTGAAAAACTACAAAAAGAAAGTATGTTTTCATTAAGGATATTTGAAAGGTGATCTAGGACAATCATGAGAATAGCAAATATTTCTGAGCAGACATGAAAGTGAAATGAAGTAACGTGAGAAAGACGAGGTGAAGCGAGAGTTGAGAAAGTTAGCTTAACAAACTAAGAGGATTAGGCCAAATAAAGGCAGTTTGTATGAAGAAATATGTTTGGAGCAGATAGCTTGTGAAAATTAAAGCTAAAATTGGGAAATCGTGGAGTTCTAAGAAAGCAGGAAACAGACTTATTCTGACCATGCACTGAAAAGACTTTCACATCTACAGAGGTCTAGTAAACAAACTAGACCCAGACTGTTATTTTTGAAGGCTGGGATTTTGCCATAATGCTGTAGAAGAAGCCAAAATGTATTGAGGCTTCATAAACCTGCTAAAAATGGTGGATTTTATCGACACACCAAGACTAGAAAAGTGACTTAAAATGATACAATTGAGTGAGAAGTGAGACTTTTTTTTCTAGTTTTCATATGTGTGAGTATTTTTGTTAAGGTAACCGGGCTGAGTGACAATCTGGGGATATCGGTACAATGTATTTTAAAATGGATTCCTTCTGAAAAAATATTTGGGGCATAGATGGGATGTGGAGTCTCAAAACAATTCAAGTCAAACAATATTTCTAGGGAATCGTTAGTCATTACGTTTGATTGTGAACTGTCGGAGATCAAAGACACAACTAACAAATGCTATTGTTCTAGGTAGTTTTTAATTATTACACTGTGTACCTTAAATTTGCACTTCTATACTCTCACTTGCTTAATTAACTATATGAATGATTTATACGTGTGTAATGTCCTGTAAAATGGCTTGTATAATCATTATTAGTTGGCACACTTTTCAAAAGAAGCAATAGCACGCAAAAGGAAGCACTAATATGTTCTATTTTATATAACGCATCGTAAAATAATGGAGCACTGAACGCCCAGGTTAGCACTTAAATGCTGTACGCATTTCGTACGCACATTTTCCTTTTCCATTGACCCAAAATGTACGAAATTTTGCACTAAAGCCAACAGGCGATGCTGCTAACAAGTAATGAAAGTCTGCATCCGGTGAAGTACATATCTTGCGTAAATCAGATGAATATTTTCATGCATTATGAACAGTTAACCTCTCGGGTGTAATCTAAACTGACATTAACTCTCCGAGTGAGCTGGAAGTGCGTGGTGCGTGTGTGATTTTTGTTTCCGTGTCATACTTCTGTTATCGACGTTGTGAACGAGGTGCAGGTCGTGCTCGACCGTGGTGCAGTGCACACAGGTAGCACCCGCTGACAAAATGAGAAGGGTCGCGATGAAGACGGACAGCCAGCGCTTCTGAGAGCAGGTGGGTAGCGAGAGAAGAGCACTGGAAACACTCATGATGAAGGGGGCTGTGTAACTGAGAAGAAAGAGAAAGAGGGAGAAAGAGAACGGATTGAAAACGGTGTAATATGCAAGCTACATGACTGATGTGGATAGATTCCGATAACTGTTGTTTTCATTTAAAAAAAAATAAATCAACAATACATTTAATTTGACCAGTGGTGCCAAAATCTTGCCCAAGCCTCTATTAGTATAGAAAAAAATCTGAACCTTGGGCATGTCACATACATATGAAATAAGTGCATAGATCAAACACATGCAGAGTGTCAGGACGTGTGGAATTGCTGTATTATTGATATTATTACATATTCTGGAAAACTCGAGGTGTGTTGGAGATGAGAAGGAAACGTTTATTTATTTAATCAATGATATTTTTTAAATGGATTCTTCTGGATGAAATGAGGAATGGATGGATAGATTTATAGATGGATGGACGCCAGATGGATGTTAGAAGACTACTGTCACATAGAGGTTGTAAATTGTAACTGGGTTGTAAATTGCAAGTTGTGCTTTACAGAACGCACAACTACTTGGCTGGTGTATGCGAGTTGAAAAAAATGTCTTTACTAACTCTGCGATCTCTGATTGGATGACGAGTGGATGACTACATGAATGAATGAATGAATGAACACAAAATTAGGGAATATTTCAAAAGGAAATATCCAAGAATGAAATATCCTCTGATGTTTGTGAGCAGTGTAAATGGAACAGCGGTAGAACTCGTACACTTGGCATATCAGAGAAGAGAAAGTGAATGGACGACTGGATAGAAATGGAGAAACTGATAAATGGCTGGACTGATTAACACATGAATGAATGAATGGATGGATGGATGGATGGATGGATGGATGGATGGATGGAAGGAACTGTGGCTGGTTGGACAGTTGGAAGGAGAGGTGGGTGTACCAATGGATTAGTGGGTCAAAAAGGATGTTCGGATAAACAAATTAAAGGCTAGTCAGAAGGATGGTGTAAGCTCATCTAAGCTGTAGTGTAGATGGAGGGGTTGATGGGTTTTAGCAGACTGAACTGTGACAAAAAGAAACCGGGAATGTAGATGTTGTAAAAAGGCAAAATGGGTCGTGTTGTCTTAATTCTGGAGAACTCATACAGCGGGCATATTGGAGAACAGAAATTGGTGTGTAACTAGACTTTTGAGGGCCAAATGTTCCTATGACGATAGAATTGAGCGAATTTGACCGTTTTTCTGGTCCTTATTCAAAAACAAAAATTCTACTTTTACATGAAGAGACAAAAGGCTTGCTTTAGTTTGTTAGGGTTAGGTGCAGGTAAGGCATCAATTATGTCAATTTTACAGTGCTTCTGTTTTATTATTGGATATTTCTTTCTGTTATTGATTAATGATTGGGTGAATGAATAGATAAATGGATGGATTGGAGATGAGTAAATTGAGTAATAGAAAACCCTAGACGATGGATTGACGAATGAATGACTGGTAGCTGGATGGGTTTCACAGAATTGCGTATAGGTTTAAAATTGATCGATGGGTCCTTATGGATGAACGGATACCTGGATGGATTGATGACCGGGTCCACATATGGATCAATAGACACCCAAATGACAGAATGAATAAATGAATGGATTCATTTAAGCTGTAGTTCACAGACCACCACCTCCCCCCCCAAACAAAAGTGACAAATCACGATTCAAATTTTACCATGCAAATTTACCATTTTTTCCTGTAATTTTATCATGCAAACCTTTATGGAACCAGTAAGGGGCGGGCGGGCGGGCGGGCGGTCAGTCGAACGGACGGACGGACGGACGGATAGACAGTTGAGTAGATGGTTAGACCATTTTATATATAGGTTATGAAATGTGAGTTTTTTATGTAGAACTGGTGGTGCTTACTGATAAACTAACAACTAACCTTAGTTCTGCAAAATACTCAGCATGTTTTATATAATTGAAGGGTCACATGGGTTATAAAATATTTTATCTAGGTATTAGACTTGATTTCTATTAAGATTGTCTTTAATTATTATATTATACTTCATTTTATTCACATTGATTCATACACTAGGCAGCCTAGAGAAGAGACATTTCAGTCTGGGGGTTTAATATTATTGTATATTCTTAAGTAGGTAAGAATAGAAAAGTATTAAAGTTTTTATTAAAAGGTTTGTGTTGAATTCATTTTGGAAAATCTTATATTGGATGGATTCAGAGAGAGTTTGGAAAAGAAATGGATGCATGGACGAATGAATTGCAAGACTGAGAAGAATAAAGGATAAATGACTGAACTGATGCCACTATAGTTGATGGATAGATAGATGATTGGATTGAATGATTGTTTTATCGATTGAGAGATGGATAAACGGAGGGATTGAAAGACGGACGGATGTATTGTGTCTTGCTTATGTTAAGGGAAATGGAGATTAAAATGGATTGTAATGGATAGAGAGATGGCGTGATGGATGAATATTATAAAGTAATGTTACATAATTTTTCAGTTTTAACTGATCCACTTGACGTTGTGATAGAAAATACTAAAGAAGTATCTAGTATCTAAAGTTTAGACCTAAATGAATTGGCTGAATGCAATACTGCATAAGTAAACGTGCAGACTAAAGTATTCCCTCAGCTTCTGACCAACGGGAGACAATATCATGAACACCGAATATACAAATCTTTTAAACTTACCTGTATGGTAGACTGTTGGTCCTGCGGTTGGTGCGTAGACCTTGCTTTTCCTCTTTGGGCAGAGTCACCTTTATATATCTCAGCTGATCTGTACGCCGAGCTCGAGGACGTGGAATCACACACGCGTAAACTTCCCCCTTGCTTTTTTTCTGCACACTCTCCCCACCCATCCTCCCTCTCCTTTCATTTCACTGTTTCAGAACCATCAGGAGCAAATCAGATCATATAAAATAGATTTGTAAACCGACAAATAGATTTGTGTTCATAATATGATCAATATTGTCATGAGAACAAAGTCTCCATGTTTAAATTAGACCTTGAGCAGGTCTTTGAGGTCTGCTTAGGAGTTCCAAGATGAATGAAGGTTAGAAGGAAGGGCACCATTTTTACCATATGAAACTTCCTGTTAACCATGAAAACACTGAGTTGTTTGGAAGGCATGAAGGTAGAACTACAAATCAACAACTTATTGAGACGTTATCGCTTTGGTGGTATCATGGCTTGTGCACACGTTTGGTGGATCTCTCAGTAGAACTGGAGCAGCAGAGGAGTCTATTTTTGACTTTTTCTTTGCTACACGTAGAAGATTAAGCAGTCCCCGTAATCGAGGCTGTGCCCGACTCATCTTGTGCAATTTCACCAAATTCCTGTGCTCTAACAAAAGTGTCGTCGTCTTAAGTGTTCGAGCTTGGGTGAGATAAATGGCGTCCTTACCTCATGAGCTTTTGATTGCATCGGCAGATCGCTAGACCTGAGCATGACTGGGTCAGCTAAACACAACATATCTGAGGGACATCCAGAGCTGTCCATTCGTCACAGTGTTCCACCTGAATGATAATATCAACATTAGAGCTTTGTTACTGTAAGGTTCAATACACCAAGAGAAACCTCTTCGTCTTGTTGCAGCCCATTACACGAACTACAGGTGTTCAACAGCCCAAACGTGCAGAGACGTTAAATAGCCCCGTTTTAAATTTGAGCAGCTCACTTCATCTCAGGTAGGTGGATAAGCCTTGTTAGGGTGTGAACTACCCCTGAGCAGCTGTCACACTGCATTAAGACATTCACTCAATAGTGACTTTATAAGGTAAAGCTCACTGTCCATTTTGATCAGTTCCACTTGGTAGGGTTACGGTTACAGACTGTAGTTCATGTTAACAGTTGATCTGTTTACTTCCATTGGAGGTTCCCTTTATTCAGTTCTCTAATTGCCAATGGTCTAACGGTCCCTATATGGCCAGGTACCATTTGGGTGGGCTGACCACCAGCTGCCAATTATCACAATCTCACTGTTCTCACTTGGTGCAGGTGGAAGTCCTATTGCAGTACAGTGTTCTATTCAAGAAATTATTTTATCTGTACTGCTCACAAAATTAGGGGATATTTAAATTAAATAAATTAAACAACTGGGACGTTGTGTAAAACATAAATAAGAACAGGATTTGATGATTTGCAAATCCTTTGAAACCTTTATTCAATTGAACAATTGACTTGAATAATCAATTTGAATTTGATTTCGGCAACACGTTCCCCTGTTGGGACGGGGGCATGTTTACCTCTGTTACATCACCTTTCCTTTTACCAACACTCAGTAAGAGTTTGGGAACTGAGGAGACCATCAACGGCACAGATGTACGTCAGAGCTATTTGAAAATGTAACGGGTTCTTCCTTGGTCCATCCCACACCTTTCCACCAAGTGATAATGAAGATCAGGATTGGATCCTATACACACCGTAACACACACCGCAACCGTGACTCCAATTTAAAACGTGACTGTGTGCGCGATAAGGATGCGATATTAAATGAGGAGGGGACAATGTGCTACTCAAATCGCGTTATTGATTATTTGATCACTTTGGGGTTTATATACAATGCTCCCAAAACGTGGGGCGTATTTCATTAGGGGATATGTCATTTTGAAGTATCCCCAAATTTTTGTGAGCAGTATATGTATAAATCTGGCTGGTCTGTCCAGAGACTTTGACATCACTGCACGTCACTGGGTTCAGGAGACCCAGAGCCATGACAGCACCACCATGACGTGTGTGTGTGTGTGTGTGTGGGTGGGCGTGTGTGAACACGCATGTGCTTAAGGGAACATTAGCAGCAGTCCCCAAACTATAACAAGTGACCACCAAAACTCCTGCATAACCTCTTTAAAGAATTAAGGTTTTGAAACATCAGAGCCGTTTGAAAATATAACGGGTTCTTCCTTGGTCCATCGCAAATCTTTCCACTAATTGATCATTAAAATCAGCCTATACTCAGACTGCAACTCGCACCCATAACTTGGTTGCTCTCGAGCCCAGGAGTTGCAGCTTGGCAGTGCTTGGATTTGAACCCTTAACAGTCATGTATTTAAAAAAATGGCCATCATATATTCTGTGAAACAGGTAATTTCCCGTATTGGATGTTGGACACGCATTTAATGTATTCATGTAGACTTTTTGTGCCACTGCGTTTTAAATATAAGGGGTATTTTCACAGAAAAATGTGCATGCAAATGATACACAAGTGCGCCAGAGAAAATGCTGAAAACACGAGTCGGACCGTACTATGTACTGAAGCATCCCTCATGCCACTGCATTTTTAATTTATGGAAATGCCCAATTATTATAGAACATACAGTAACGTACTGTCATGGTCCTGTATAGGGGAAAGCTGAAGCAGTTAAGAGCATACTATGATGAGCCTGATACTTTTGCATGCAGGAAGCTAAAATGCTTCGATGGACAGTATTACGAGCAATACGGAAGATTACCCAGATGAAACAGATTTACAGCGTGATTCTAGGTTACAGAGAATATGCAGGTAGCGAAGAACAAACAAAGGAGTACTACTTACAATAGGACAGGCACAAACACTTACGAACACCATTTACAGCTTCATACAAATAAGCAGTGGAAAGTCACAAGTACACTAAAAAGTCAGTCAGTAGCATCGTCGCCTCACAGCAAGAAGGTCCTGGGTTTTGATCTCAAGAGGTGTGTGTGTGTGTGTGTATGTGTGGTCTCTCTTAGCACTTTCTTAGCATGTTTGTGTGTCTGTCACTAAAATGGCTTCAACTCCTGTCTCTGCTTGTGGATCTACAGCATTGGCTGGTTGTTGAGGTGATCAGCTGTTTACGGCTACAACGTCCAGAGTTAAAAGACAGAACTATGACTTAAATTGTTATTGTGATCGGATGTTGATCAGAGATGGTAAATAAACAGGTCAGACCTGTACGTTTGACTCACAATTTGTTGGAAAAGCAAGCTTACGCTCATACGGTATTATGTGAATATGTCCCAAGTTTCTGCCAGTGTCCTGTTGAGATATTCTGAATGACTTTCTCCTTTGTGTGTGAATGCATGTGTTTAGAGGCTGATTGGCAGGTAGGTAGTGTCCTGTCCTGTTAGAAAACAGCAAGCTAAATCACAAACTCATTCACATCCTGGGGGTTTCGGGAGATCCAGAGCCATGAATCTTTGCCTACTATACAAGTGGGTTGATTGCAGCATCGATTAACTCATTTATTATCCCTAAAACCAGCAGGTGAAAGCTAGGCCCCAGACGGCTCAGTATTTCCACTGGAGCTGTGTGTGATTGTGCATTTGTGAAAGCGCGTGAGCTTGGAAATTTTGCAGTACAGGTGTCCTCTACTTGGCGTTCACAAATAGGATCCTGTTGTTCGATGTTAAAACAACTCTCAAAACAAATAAAGCAGAAATCTGCATCCTCGTTGGGGTTTGCAGAACATTTAAAGAGCAGTACCCTAAATGTAACCCTAAATTTATCTCACTTTCTCTCTGTGGTTAATGGGGTCTGGAATTTTGTACTACAATTCATAGGTTGCCAGTAAATAAATCCCCTGGATATGGTGCTAATACATGGCTGAGGTTTAGAACATTAGGTTTAGCAACATTAGATTAGATAACCCATTGTTTTAGTAACGATATACAATTCTCTTCATTAGAACATTTTTTTATTCATCGTTAAAAAAAAACTTCTATAGGCAAGCATTCAGTGTGACTTTCTTTTATACTTGAGCAACAGCAGTATCTGGCAACTTTATCAGGATGTTGATCCTTTTACAGCTTAAACAGGAATGGTCTTTTTGCAAGGGTAGCAGACAGTCGTAGTTTAGTAGTTATGGTAATGGACTCAAAGGTATGGGTCGAAGTCCCACCTCTGCCAAGCTGCCACTAATGGGTCCTTGAGCAAGACCCTTAACCCAAAACTGATTAGATTGGAGGATTGGACCAGTTGTAAGTCCCTCTGGATAAAGTTGTCTGAGAAACCATATTTCTGAAAGGGTTATGCTAAAGATGTGTTAAAGCCCCCAAAGATCGGAATGAACACGTAGATAACGTGTTATATATGGACATTATAACAATAAAACACCAATTCTAATGGTGGCCTGAGACTTTTGTACATGTTTATTAAATGTTTTTTTTTCCTAATTTAGGCTTGTTTTGCATCGTTTTCTTATTAAATGCATGGAAAGCTCTAGAAGGCAGCACATGTTGCTCTAAAAATCCCAATGTACTTTTATGCATCGACCCAGACCCATGCCATGACCAACCCTGGTTTTTGGAACTTGCTACTGATAACAGTCTGCTTGATCCTTTTCATCTTTGGTCTGAAGAACATGGTGTCTGTTTCTTCCATTAAAAAAAAAGAATCTGGAATTCTGATATGTCTGAACTCAGTATGTTTCTGCTGCATGATGGTCCAGCCTAGATGCCTCTGAGCAGAGATAAGTCCATTCTGGGTCTGAGGATGGTTAGCATTGGGCTTCTTTTTGCACATTAAAGTTTCAAGTAGCATTTGTGAATGTAACTCCATATTTTATTGCTTGACAAATGAATCCCTTGCCCATGTGCCTATATCATCTATTAATGAATGACGGTTGTTGTTGCAGAGTTATCTGAGGGTTCAGAGATCACGGGTCTTCAGGTTAGTGCTCTTTATGCACTGAAATTCCACCCAATTCCTCCCCTTGCCACCTTTGCTTCTCAAAGACCTTATGTCGGTTCTGCTTTTGCACCAAATCATGATTAAGATCACCTGTTGACATCACATGTGTGACATCACATCATTGTGAATTCACAGAAGTGATATAGATTTAAAATCAGTGTTTTGCAGGCCTGAAATGCAAGCATAGATCTTTTATTACAAATTTTAATGCATTTATCCAAAAAAACATATTATTGAAGGAACCCTGTATTTTTTTTTTTACTGTTATTCTCTACTAGCTGCATTCCTAACTGAAGTTGTCATGGTAACTATACAGAAGATTTCAGTCTTCTTTTTTTTTGTAATTTGTAGCGTCTCTGGTAACCCGGTTGTTTTAAGTCTCCCGTCATTTTCCTTCCTTGGGGTTCGTGTTTAAACACAAATGAACTTTATTTTTTTTAAATCATGGCACTCACTGCTCTAAACAAACGACACAGCAATGCAAACTGCACAGGAAATTCAACAATTCGGTCAGATTTCATGTAAATCAAGTCATGAGAAAATGCCATGGCAACTATGCTGGCAAGAATTAGGGGATACTTCAAAATGATCTAGCCCATAATTAAATATTCCCCTCATTTTAGCGAGCAGTGTCGCTCTACAAACATTTTTCTATGGGCATATCCAATCGTGGCGACCTGTTGCATTATGATGAGCCGGTGCTTCATTGTGGATTTACAAAAAATGTATGTGTATACACAAATCTAGACACTTGGCCTCATGAACATTTCATAAGCATTTTGTAAAGTTCTATAAACAACAGCCTTGGTGGAAGGAGCCAACTACTTGCACAGTGTAGGGTGGATGCTGTGTTTACAGAGCACAGTGAATTGTGGGTCAGATTCTAAACCCTCCACCATGGGAAACAGCCAGAAAACAGACACTGTGGATGCAGTTTTCATTTCAATAAAACAGTCAATATCTAAAAAGCAAAGTCAAATCTAAAGGCCACTCTTGTAGGTACGTTTTTGCAACCACTGGTTACAAAATGGATGCTTACTAACTCCAAAACGTGTACAGCTATGGAAAAAATTGAGACCACTGCAGAACCGAGTCTCCGTTCTTTTCCTTCGTGTTTGAGTAAAAAGAACTTTTTGTTTTACTCTCTAAATTACTGATTAATTCAAAATAAAGATTTATTTGGAGCAAGCACAGGGGATTTATTCACTGTAAATGGCAACCGGTTAAAAGAACGAAAAAAATGCTGTTTTCACTTTCAATTAAAAATGACCTCAAATACAAGAAAGAAAAATCTTCTCATTTTCCGTGATTTTCAATCACGGTGGTTGAGAGTTGTGCTTTTTCTTAATAAATAAGATTTGATTCAGGTGATCACCTAGCCTTATGAGAATTAACAGTGGTTTTACCAGGGTTTTTTTGCTGAACAGAAAACTATAAATGGTTACTATAGTATCTACATCATGGTTCTAGCAAGGTACTGTAGTGTAAAACCATGGTGAATTCATATTATACCATAAGACACTTTAGTAATTTAATTAGAACGAATAGAACTAACCTAAACTACAGATTCTACTAAATACAATCATTTTACTTTTAACTGTTATGGTAACACAGTACATACTATGCACCTGACATGGTTTTACTATATGGTACTTTGGTAAAACCATGGTAGAGTACCATTCTAACTATTCATAGTTTTCTTTCAACCAAAAATCATGGTAAAACTGTGGTTAATTTCTATCATCAGCGCCATTAAATACAATGATGTGCACCTTTGTTGTAATTGATCAGATACTGGGATAGAGTTGTCGCCTTACATCGCTTGAGGACTAGATTCAGCTTTTCGGAAAGCTGCTTGGAGTCAAAGTTTCCGAAGTGTTTCGTTCATAAACACCACTTTCGTTCAAACCTATCTGAGTCCTTGTGTTTAATGGTAAAACAACCGCCGTTTGGGGTGGATTTTTTTTTGTCATTGAGGCTATGGTGTCCCCTGCTGGTTGCACGTGGTGTGTACAATAAACAAATAAATCTGGTAAAACGCATGTGTCTAGATCAGTGGTACTTACCCAGGGGGTTAATCAGATAGATTTACTTTTTAATTTACGAAACTCAGGGACTGACTGCCCATAGCACAAGGAGGTGCAGCAGATTCCCCTGGTGTCAAAACGCAAGTGGTTGGACTATTATTATAAACAAATCTCCTGAAGTTTACTTCCAAATCTACTAATTAAAACAGTGGGTTTTGAAACCAAGACTTAATGCTAGCCTACTAAATAAATGGCCAAACACACGTGGTAATGCCATTTACTCTTTACTAGCCATTTATGCTAATTCTCAACAACCGATTCTTGCCTCATTTTTCCCAGTACTGTGCGTAGCGTTTTTCCATTGCTGACCCTTTAATTTTTGCCAGCAGTTTTCAGTAAAACTGTGTTCAGACTGATGCTTTTGTGCATCTCTGTTGCATTTTTGGGGGAAATCCGCGTGTTGTACGGGTGTTGTACAAGTGTGGCCCAGCTTACAAAAGGTTAAGTCTAGATAATGCAACATCAGAAACATGTAATTTATATCTATATGGTTTACCTATTTATTATAAGTAACTGCACTATCAATTTCCTTTGTTCCTTGAAGTTAATTTCAAATTATATTGATTGTTCCATCAAACTGGGTCCTTTAACATGGTAGGGTCAGAATTATAATCAGCCCCAATTCATTCAGTCTAAACCGGTGGAGATGCTCAGTAAATAAGAAATGAATCATTGCTTGAATGTTAGTCTATTAGAGTATTGTTGCTGACTACGTGCATCCCTTCATGCCCTTCTTTTAATGACTACTTCCAGCAGGGACATGTCTATGGGTGAGAGAAATCATAAGGTAATGCTGGACTAAGTAAGCAGTGCAATGACAGAGAAGAGATCCTTAGATGAAAACAGTGTTTTATCATTTATAACCAAGGGGCACTTTAGGAAAGTAAGACAGACTCTGAACGGTGTATAATTTAATCAGCGTTCATGGATGGTATCACAGGTATAGTATACTGCTCACAAAAATTAGGGGATATTGACTGATCCCAATGAAATATGCCCTATTTTTCGTGAGCAGCGTGCATCTTGGTCAAGAGGAAGGGATGTAAGCTGCGACGTTTTCCACGACCGTGCTCTCATTTCCCAGGTACTCTAAGATGACGTTACCGCCGTTATGCAGAGGGGAATCTGCGAGGCAGAGCAGCGACTGAAGGCTGGAATCCATTTTAAAAGCCTCGCCAGTTTCAGGGTGACACAGGCGCAGTTTCTGCAGGTAAATCGCATATATTAAAGAGTTAGCAAAACCTCTGAAAACTCACCTTTCCTGCCTTGTACATAAATGGTGTAAAAAAAACAAATAAAACCAAACCACTGAATTGAACAAACTTATACTGAACGAACATACGATACCATACAGTCTTTTTATGCTACTGTAACCTAAATATATATATTATTTTTCACAAGATAAGTACGTCCGTTTCCTCATATAGTCCATAGACACGCATGTTAAGTTAATTGGTGTCTTTAAAGTGGTCCTCCGTGCGCGTGCGTGCGTGCGCCCGCCCGCCCGCCCTACGATGGATTGGCGTGCCGTTCCTGCCCTTGCATTCAGAGTTACGGGTTGGGCACAGGCTGGCCCGGAACTCCATGTGGATTAAGTGGAAGATAATTGATGGACGGATAATTTAATATATTTTTTTTATGCTCTTGGTCATTAAAGCAAACGGACGTTAAGAGGCTGGCACAAACCTGTATACAGAAAACAGCTCCTATTCTGAATACAAAAGTCACAGGTCAAGTAATGTTTGAGAGCCAATAAAGATGTGCATAAATATTTGACGATTTGAAGAAATGCCTCCAAGTTTGGATTCCTCCAAACTTTTGTGTTAACCTTAGAATGTAGAGAATGATGAGGAGTAAAAGAGAAAGACGAGCGCAGAAAGAACAGAGTGCATTCTAACCCCACTGGCAGAGTGAAAAGCAAACATGATGATTGTTGTGACCATGAGCTTTTCTCACTTCTTGTTCTTCTTGTATTATCAGATTGCCATCATAAAGCCTTAATAAGGTCATTCAAGACGTTGTAAAATAAGAGTTAGCTGTTACTTTACCTTGGCTGTGAGCACGTTGTTGTTGTTCTTCAGGCTGGCCTGAGCTGCAGCAAAATCCACTACTTTACCCACGCTCCATGTGGAACTAAAGAACATGGGAAGACTGGAAGTGTTTGCTTCCTTTGGCAGAAATATTTGGAAATATACACGCTCCGTCTGGAGAGAGAAATCACTCTTAGCCAAAAAATGTATAGGGAACGTCGTTTATACAAGGCACGTTTGTAGAGGATATTGTTTGTAATGCTTAAAGTTTGTGGGGTTTTTTTTTTAATAAAAAGTTTTTTTCACGTTCTAACCCCATTTATAATATAAGGGCTATTTGACCAAGAAAGAGGATGATGGGGCCTGGACGGGGCCAGATTATCCAGCAGTTCTTGTGGGATGCTCTTCATATTCATTCAATATCCCCTCATTTTTGTGAGGTGTCTGTGTGCGTTACTTAATATGTATTTATGTTAATTTGTGTTAATACCTGTGGTAGCCCTTTGTCTCCAGCAGCATGCAGCTTCAGCTTCATGAGGGCAACTTTAGCAGCTGTAGCACTATTCTTCGCCCCTTTTCTGCCTTTGCTGACCGGCGCGTTCTTCCTCGACTCTGATATGAATATGTCGTTTTACACAATTATGACGATTGCACAATTAGGTTTGTGCTATCAGCTAAGGTGGAGGCCAAAGGTTTACGACCACTGAGGAAAATGTTTGGATTTTTGCCAATAAGGATTTATACTGCAGCGGGATAACAACTGAAGACCAAATAAGATCAGCGGTCCAACTGCCCATGGTCCATGGATTAGCAGCATTTACGGAGGCACTTGAAGACAGAGCGCCAACGGTAACGTCGCGAGATGCACTTTGCAATTTTTGTGAAATCACGTGGGGATGACTTGGATGAGCAGATTTTGGTGTGGTCATGCCCACTCGAGGGCACATTAAAAATGAAAGCAAATGGAGAACATAGCAGATACTGAACGATTCTAACATTTATGTAATGGAAATTGGTTTCAGATTCAAAGTTATCATTCAGTTGTTATGCTGACTTTATGATTTGTGATCAAAAACATTTTCTTCAATTCGAGGCAAATGCAACATGGGGTTAGCATTTTAGCTTTTAGCCTCCACTGTACTAGTGCTTGGATATACTGATGGAACTGAGGAATCGACCACTAACCTACAATCTTTTGCACAAGTTCCTGTGTTGCAACCATTCGAGGTTTGGGTGCCTCCAACTTCTCGCATTTATGATCATCCTGGTGTCGGTGGCTGCAGGGAAATGGAGGATAAGCTGGATAAATGTCAAGGTATGATAGATTTGGACCCTTTCATTATTGTAAAAGAGCGGCGTTTAGCTGCTATAT
>JAUZST010097051.1:0-18848 GCA_034779995.1 Parotocinclus haroldoi
AAATGATACATTCTCTCAGTTTAAACTTTTGATCTGTGATTTGTGTTCTATTCTGAATAAAATATTAGATGTTGGCATCTCCACATCATTGCATTCAGTTTTTATTCACAATTTGTTTAGTGTCCCAACTTTTTTGGAATCCAGTTTGTACTGTGTTCAATTACTATGATTCATTTCCTCATTACAAAGTACAAACAAAACAAGAAGTTTTATCCTTTTACCATGCAGCCATCACAGGATATTCTCAGTACTTCTTTCACCCGCTCCTGAGCTCCTTGACCTTTGAGAAGCTCCATACACACCTCTCCTGTGTCCAGGATGCTGACCTGAAGGGGAAGCATATTTGCCCAGGCAAATAACTAAGTGAAGAGTCCATTGCATACTGGTCTTAATGCTGTAAGCAAATTAAAGTTCTACTAAAGTGACCATGAAGTAACTTCGCTTACAACTGCATTTTTTGTCTTCTGTCGTATGGGCTTTAATCTGGCTGCACAGAGAGGTGGAAATGGGCTCTTTTTGGCCTTGCTTTCATTAGCTTTGCACTTGGAGAGGGGAGCTGAACGCATATCTAAACCACTCTGAGATGCTGGGAAGTGACTTGCTCCAAACCCATCCTGCCTACGTTGTCCTGCGTCGTTCTGTAAGGAGGACTGGTGGTAAAACTGAGGAGGCAGGCCAGTCACTGTCGGTCTGTCACTGCATGAAGGCAGAGCCTCTCTTCCAGAATGAAAACTCCCACTGTTACTGTAGGTACTGCCATCTGATGGTCTCTTAAAGGATCCTAACAGTCAAAGCATAAGCACATCACATATAGTATAGAATATTTATGTTCAATTATGGTTTCGTTATTTTGTTTTAGTCTTTTGTAAAATACCATCAGTGCTGAACCATGGTTGTGTCACAGACTCTTCGTTGTGTAATCTAACAGGATGCACAGGAGAAGTAAACGAAGACCCACAACTGCAGTAGTGACAGAGATGATTACAAATAAGATCATAAAGGAACAATCATGTTAATCAAATTATAACTTCTGCTAACTTCCATCCAAGCTAGGGGTGTGCAATATTAACAAAAACACCATCTGTATTTAAGAGATTTTTTTATAGAACAATAATTAAACAATTCTTTGGAAGTGTATATCTTGGGTCTAAAGCACTCAAACTAAACAGCCTGGATTGGCACAGTGTCTTTCAATATGTAGCTGGTGGCAGCATTTGTTGTGCCTTGCAATCAGTTGCTTTTCTTGTTTTGCAGAATGATTCTGCTAAGGTTTTCTGAGTGTTTTTATTCCGATTTGAGCTTGTTGTGAACAGCTGACTACAGAGGTTTGCTATATTCGTAATCTGCACAGTGGTTAGTGCAAACGGTGAAATAAATTGTCTTTAATGGCAACCGTTTTGAGATTGCCGTCTTTTCAGCCACATCTGTCTTTTCAAAGCCGATCCATGTCTAGCATTAAAATCCACCAATGTAGACTGTAGACTTTTTGTGGTCTGTATGTAGACTTTTATGGGGTCTGCATTTTGTCTCCTGATGCAGTTTGTTCCCTCCTTTTAACTTTTGGTACTTTAAGTAGAACTAGTAGCTAGCTTAATGTGTGTCGAGATTAAGACATGTTGACTGGTTTAGCAAAGTGAATGATATGTTCAATAACGTCACAGTTAAGACAACAATTACAATCTTATCGTAGATGATAAATATCACACACCCCATATTTAATCCCACTAAGCAAGTATTCCTTGTGTTGTAACAATACAAAAGCTTCTTACTTTGCAGGCTGTTTGACAGGAGGAGAGAGTAGTCGCCCTCGTCCTGCGTAGCCATGGGAAGCATCCTGGTAATTGGTGTTTGTGGGGAAAATATGGTTGGATGCTGGAAGCACCTCTTCAGAGTTGCATCGTGCCAGTTCTACCTCCTGTCTAGCATGGCCTAGGCCAGTACCCGAGCGTTCAGTGGAGTGAGCCCGCCTTAGGTACCGTGAGTGGGGCCTTCCACTGACAGGATCCACAGGAATCCTCACACTGCTGGATGGAAATGTCTGCCTGTCTTGTTCCCCTTTAAAACTTGAGCTGGTGGACTGCTGTGACTGGCTGGGCAGGGGCACCATGCGGCTTGGTAAGGCCTGCCCAATCACTTGCCTAGTTTTCCTCTGAAGCCGGCTGCTGCTGCTGTTGCTGTTGCTGCTGTTAGCATTGGATGCTGTAGATATTGTCGCAATTCCACTGTCTATGGAACCTCCATCACTAGCACCAGAGTCTTTGCCTGCAGTCGATCCACTCTGAATCATAAAAGGGTGGTCCAAGACTGCGGATAGGCTAGGCCTCAGAGCAGGATTCTTCTGTAGCAACTGTCGAATGAGATCCTGTGCTTCAGCTGACACATGAGTGGGCATCTGGTACTCTCCTAGAACCACTTTACTGAGGGTGTGTTTGACAGTGTCCGTGTCAAATGGGGGTCTGCCTGTCAGGAAGGCATAGAACATGCAGCCCAGTGACCAGACGTCTGACTCCAAGCCATGAGCACTCCGGGTGGCCACCTCCGGAGAGATGTAGTTGGGTGTCCCACACATAGTGAAGTGTTTCTCACTGGGAAGCTTGAGCTGTGTAGCCAAGCCAAAGTCTGCTATTTTGATGTTCATGTTGCTGGTTAGCAGCAAGTTAGACAGGGTTAAGTCCCTGTGCATAATTCCATGGGTGTGCAGATACAGCATGCCCGTCACAATCTGGTGCATGAAGTGTCTCACTGTAAAAAGAGATTTTATTAATCACTACAATAATAAAATAGTGGTTTTAAAAATCAAAACACAGAGATACATTGTTCAATCAACGTTGTGAGTATTGTCTGACACTAATCTGATCCCAACGGTTTCTTAGTTACCAAGGCTTTTGTCAAAACGCTTGTGTTGCTAAGCGATACCCAACATTACAGGGATAATGGTAACATGCTTTAACACAACGCGTTGTGTGTTCAGGTGGATGATGGGTGTTGTGTCAATCAAAATCAGCATAAAGCATACAAGACGCGGATATTACAAGAAACCAAAATATGATATAGATTAAGCTTTAAAGTCCAATATCAGCCCAGATGTTGATGGCAAACACAGGACTTACCTTCTTCTTCTGCAAAAGGTTTCCTTCTGTCTTTCAGATAACGACTCATCTCCCCATTATGGCACATCTCAAGCACAAGGTACACATAATTACTGTCCTCAAAGTAATTGTACAGCTAAAATGGAAAACACAAAGGGGTGGTAGATTAACAGATACTTTTTTTAAAACACAAGTCTGTGCAAGAGATGCACACAAAAAAAAGATGTTTACCATTAAAATGCAAAGCGCACAATTTTGTTTTGGACATAAAATGAGTATTTATTAAATAATACCCAATTAGTCAAGTCAAAGCTGCTTGAGAGCCTAAGCTTCCCATGGGGAAAGTGTAACTCACCTCCAGTATTGACGGGTGTTTTAACCGACACTGGATCTCCACCTCATTAATGACACGTTGCACCATGCCAGCTTTGTGCATGGCCTTCTTATCAATCTGCAGGGAAATACATAGGTAGGGCCAACAATTACACTAGCAGATGCCACCCATCTGGTCCAACAAAAGAAGTAAACAGAAAGTAAAAGAGAAAATAGACTTACCATTTTGATTGCCACTTCCAAGCCTGTGTTCACAGATTTGGCTCTGTAGACACATGCGAATGAACCTTTCCCCAGCAGGGTCAAGACCTTAAAGTCCTAAAAAAACAGGCAGGTTGGAATTAGACAACAGTTTTACTATGCAATGCGCAGCATCGCAACTAACAACGTCCTGTTTCAGTAAATCGACGCTTACAACCTCGATGTTAAGATCCTGGGATGAGGTGAAGATTTGATCGCCTATCATAGACCTGCTATTATTTAAGTTCTGCATTAAGGACTGAATCACGTCAAACATCTCCATAATGTTCGGCGCAGCAAACACTTTCCGATGTGATCGCTGCTGTGGTCGATCTGTTTGTGTGCGTGCTGTGCTCGGTTAGCGTCCATGGTTACCTGCATCTGACAGTGACATTTGGTAAAACGACATGAGGAGGTTGTTGTGGAGGTGATCCCGATCCCGGTTTTCCTCCCGCTAATTCACCTCAGCGGGACGCTTTGGTTTGTCTCCTAGCAACAGCACATGCCCCAATTCCCCAATCATAAACTGTCATTTAGCATCTCCAGAGAACACAGATACACAAACAAGTCCGATATCTCGCTCCTGTATCGTGATAATCCTCACCAAGCCTTTGTACCACGGAGCGTGTTGCATCCACACACGAAGCAACAAAAACACGACTAACGAGTTGCAACTTTACGCAAACCTTTACTTTATGCGATCGATGCCCAACAAGAAACAAAACAATGTTAAAAAAAAAAAAAAAGACCAATCGAGTACTTTTAAAACAAACCAACCGCTGGTTAGTTCCTAATAACAATAACCCTAAGCTAAAAGCGCTAGCCTAGCTAAAATAACCGCGCAACTTCACTCACCTCAATTTTATCACCAATAGAAACACTCATCTTTACTTCATACACACTCCACTTCTGTTTAAATTCATAAAATCAGGTTTAGCACTTCATGAAGCGTGTATCTCTATCGCGCTGTTAGAAAACACATTTAAATCTCGTACTTCTGCTCCTTTCCAAAATATTTTTGCTTTCCTCCATTTTGAAAAGACCGCCCGTTAGAAGAGTGGTGACGTAACACAGGCGTCATCGGTCTGGACGCGTTTGAACGCCCGTTTAAAAAAACGGTACATAAAAGTCCTCCCATGTATTTTTGTTATATGTTTTTTAAAATGGTAATGCATCCCACTATGTTTTATTTGCATTGGGGTCGTGTAGCAATTATAAGGAGGCATAATTTACCGACGCTATTTATCGATATTGTATTTTTGAATTGTAGCCTTGATTGAGTTTTTCCTGCACTCGCTGGTAAGAGACGATGTGGCTATTCTCAGAGATTAAACTCGCGTATCGCTGGTATAAATAAATGTTTTATGAGGTTTCATTGAATAATAATTGTTAACACAGCATAACCTTAAACTTCAGTCCTTGCCTATGTAATTTGCACTTGTTAGTGTATATTTTAATTACTTGGGCTGCGTTAGTACCTAGTTAGTAACTAAATAATAGCCTAGTTAAGGTATTAAACTTTAAACCAAAAGGACAGGTTCCCATCCCATCTTTACGAACCTGCTAATGCTAGGTCCATAAGCAAGCCTCTTCACCCACAATTGCTTTTATTGACTGACTGGTTCAATTGTAGGTCACTCTCTAAATGTAAATCTGTAATTTATTATTACAGCTTTTTTTTGTTTGATTATTGCCTAACAAATCTATGTTGTCTACCTCGTAAATGAAATATGTATAATCCTATGCAAAAGGTAACTCCTGAAGAAAACAAGCTTTGCAAACAAATACAGTTGAATCTGGTTAATGGGACCACATCGGGACGCGATCGTTTTGTTCCTAATAACCGGCTGGTCCGATTAAATGAACATGCCCTATCTTGGGACGTGCTATAATTTATGTAACATATTAAATGTTTATTAAACCTTTATTATATACACATATAGCGAACGTACAAACAAGAACTACTGTTACTTCCGAACTTTATTTATTGAAAAATAAATTTACAACCAAGTTTTTTGAAACGATCTACAACACGGTGTATAGATACTCAGCATGCGAAGCATAATACTGTAAAAAACAAGTTCCTACTAAATTCCAGTCAACGTTTGAAGAACTTATCCAGTGTGACCTGACACTTTCTCTTGACGGACTGCACTTGAACAAAATCAAGAAAGTGGTGGGTGTGTTCACCTCCCACTGGTTTTGCTCTTGTCAACACAACTTTTTAATAAAAGCATGAATTCTCCCAGGGATCCCAAAAATCCCCCTATATATCACTGACCCGCTTTGCATCTGCTCTAAGTGGTGACTTCTTATTCGCTCTCACGTACTTTGGTCCGATTAAACAGAATTTTGGTCCAAATAAGCGAATAACATAACACGTAATAGGATTTGCTTTGGTACTTTAGGATTCGGTCCAAATAAGCGACTGGTCCCATTAATCGGATTCGACTGTAATTCGAAGTATAAAACAATTCAAAGACGGCACACGTTGCATGAAGGTCTGTTTAAGCGATTTATTAGGAAAATGTATATAGGGTGTTCCTGGGCAACCTGGGCAACATTTAAACAAATGATTAGTTTGACAATTCCTCCAAAGGTCTAATTTGAGATTTGCACTGAAATTGACAGCACAGGTCAGATTCAATTTTGCAATAATTTTACATTGCCACAAGATGGGGCAATGTCTCTCCAAGCAGCTCTTGGCTGGGCTCTTAAGCTGGGCTCTTAATAAATTAATTAGGTTACTATATGCAGGGATGTCACAAATTATTTATATTGCAGAATTACTATTATATATATAAAACACGAACACAAAAATCTGGCATCTCTGACTAAATTGTGACATCTCTGTCTGATTTTCACTACCGGTGAAGTGTAAAGTGTATAAATGTGTCTATGAAAATACTTATTAAACTCTGTAATATAAAATAAGATCCGTTTCATAAACACATCACAGAAACAAAGTGCACCTTCAGCTATATGATACACTATGCCAACCCAATGGTGGAATCTCATGTACGAAAGCAACGGCTGCTGTACTTGTCTTTTCCAAGTAACTGCTGATTTTTTTTTACCTATGGTTTAAGGAAGGTCATAGCAGAGCTAGTTCCTACTGAGCACACCTGAAATTAAGTCCTCAGTCTAAGCTTAGGCAATCAGGACTAGGTTGTTTCTTACTAAAAACCTATACAAATCCACATCTTACACAATATCGCTGAATATTAGAGGATGGGGCTGTCCCCCCCCATGATTATGCAAGGCTAACTATTACAAAGCAACTGTCATTGGTCATCATTTCCTTTCAGCAACTGACATGCTTAAAATAAACAATGAACAAGAGTAGGATTTTAGAACTAGGACTATAGTTAGTAGGATGTTTGTAGCATTACAAAGAAGTGAATATAGGCCCTATTAAGGTCTCGAGTTTCAAAAGAGCTTATACGTAAATGATACAGAACACAAATGTTCACTTTATGAACATGATGACTCAGGTCAAAGTTAAAGTACAACTAAAAACACCATAAGGGTATGATTATACAATTAGGGAGCACCTGCGTATCCTCCTGTCACCTCAGAATAGCTAGAACTAAGCTAGTAAGCCTGCTGTATGACCACACAATGTACTGCTAAAGTAAGAAGCACTTGCTTCATTTCTGAATAGATGAAACAGACCTACCGGGATTCACTTTCACTTAACCACCAGGGAGTAAGCTGGTTCAGACATGTACGTTGGAAAAAAAAGAGCCTTGCTGGCAGACAGTCCAATTCACCCAAACGTCAAATTCCCTTGTTTTGTGGGTTACGGTCAGTGCTCTGTGCATGATAGTCAAGTGCCTGTATGACAAACTCAAACAATCTTCGTCTTTATAGTCTAGGGATAGGGATAGTATTGATTCCACAAACCTTTAAAATAACACAAGTTTCCATAATGTCACTGCATGTTGTACAGAAATACAATCACCTCATCATATCACCTGGCATTTAGGTAGTGGGTCAGTTACTGACTTTTTCACGCTGTAAGCATGTGTGGTAGAATGATTTCCATCTGAGCCCTTAGATGCTTCCACTTCACAAAAGCAGCACTTGTAGTTGACCAGTTTAGAAAGCTGTATGGTGGCATTCCATGACAGCGCCGCAATGAAAGTGTCACGCATCTGCAATAAGTTCCAGTGCCTTTTTATGAAGAATTTGTGCCCTTTGTATCATTTTTATGGCGAAGCGTAAGTGGAGAGATGTTAGATAGATGGTAGATGTTCTCGTGAAGACTGTGTGTAGTTGTGTGATGTGCACCATAAATATCCACTCAGAAATACCAGTCTGTATCGGGGTACAGATACAGGTTTAATAAAACACAAGAACACAGGGGTCGGGGGGGTATCATTCATTACACTTTTCAGGACAACAGTTATATGTAAGCCTAGGCTACAGCCTAGTATGTTTGTACCCATAAGACGCGCTTCTCCTTCCTTACTCTCATTCTTTGTCTCTCTCGTCGTGCAAACATGAGCACCACCCAAAACCCTGAAGTGTCCGTTACACCTTACTATCAAGTGTGTGCTTAAGCTACAAAAGACAACTTATTGTAATGAGTTTTAGAGAATTTTGTTCATATGCTCTCAGAGTCTGTATATCAAACTAAAAAATAAAAAAGTATAGTGGTGAAGGAGAAAGCTACATTCCAATCCGCCAAGCTAAATGTAGCTGCCTGCACAAGCTAAATGTGAGTGATTTCTTTGAGAAAGGATCCAGCTCTTTTAGCAATGTAAAAGTGGTGATATTTTCAGAGTATAGCTTTGAAGATAAACATTATTAAAGTTGTTTATATAGCTGAAACAGGACCAGACATAGCTTTTCAAAGAACACAAAGAAATCACCTGTATCCACTTCAAAGCTGTGTCTGTGTTTTAAAGTGCTCTCTCATACAGAGCGTGAATTACAGCTGTCCCATTCAGCAACCTGCTGCTTTGATTCATCTGCACCTGTGAGCATGTCTGCGAGGGACAGTTACAGTGCAGCAGCATTTTTCCATTGATATGTTGGAGTTTGCAGCTCCTGGAGCTACTTAACATCAAATCGATTCAACAGGCTTGTAGGAAAGTTGGATATATATCATGACACCTGCTTTAGCAATGCTGAATCAAATCAGTAATAATAAAAACAATCTATTTAAACTCTGCTCAAATGCAAATACAACATCCATTATAATTATCCTCTGCTTAATCCACATGGGACCGCGGGCCAGCCAGTGCCACACGGCAACTCTGGGTGCAAGGACAGTAACAACCCTAGATGGGGCACCAATCCACACACACACACACACACACACACACACAAAGGGCCACTTTAAGAGACACCAATTAACCTAACACTGTGGGAGGAAACAGGAGTGCCCGGATTAAACCCACACAGACATGGGAAGGACATGCAGACTCCACACAGAAAAGACCCAGGTAGCTCCACCCTGAGATTGAACCTGGGACCTTCTTGCTACTCACCGAGCCACCGTGCTTCTGCAATTAAACTTTTTAATTTACTTCATTTAAATCAACATGTATACTGAAGGAATATGGTTTGTTTATTTGTGGTCTCATAGCCCTGTGGCTGAATTCATGGCAGGAGAGGTAGAGGATACCAATTCAGGGGCAAGCTACAAGGTTAGATGAGTGCTCTTAGGCCTTTTGCTTGTAGAAACGTCCTAAGTTGTCCGAGTTTGGGCATAACATTGGTTGCCAGGAGAAATGTTCCCTCTTGTTGGGAGGAGGGGCACGAATATGATTTGTAACATTTAATAGACTTGTGCACATGCATTTGGGAATTCTGAGTGCTGACCAACCTATGAACTGTGAAATCAGCCAATGCAGCCATGTTTTAATTGTATTTTATTCCATTTCCAAATGGTCACTTGCCTGCTTATTAGAATTGTACTGCTCTTCATCTTAGTAACTTGAGAAATACCCTTAAGGGTGCGCCATTTTGTTATGGCATGCACTGGATCCACTTGCATGTGGATGTTATGTTGAAGCATATGCCAGCCTTCAGTCTCATAAGAGTCATAAAGTTTATTTGTTGGCAATATTCAAGCTACAGTAAGCAAATATTGCCTTGTTACCATCCAAATAGTCATCAGGGCCCATCTAACCCATATATGACCTTGCCACACACGTTGTGTGTAGTACAGCGGTTGTAATGACATGTAACAGTGTAGCCTCTGGGGTTGAAACAAACATCAAAGATAGCTTTAATATAGAATATATACTGCTCATAAAAATTAGGGGATACTTCAAAATGCAATAACGCATAATGAAATATCCCCTATTTTTTGTGAGCCATGTACACAAATAAAAATGTGTGTGTAAATGCACCTCAAAGACACTCTGATATCTGAGGTTTAAGACATGTAGGAACAAATTAAATAGGTACAAATGCATCCAACACTGCCAAGACACATCTGACTGTCAAACACCACGTCCAACACTGCTTGGCTAAAAAAAAAAAACGGAGGACTTGTAGAGCTTGTAAACACAAAAAATGTTTTAATTTACAAGTAATTTGGCCAGATATCACTGTACAAAGTCATCTCTAATAATAACCTCCCATGAGTTTGGTCACAACTGCCAAATTGACAAATTGCACAAATTGATCTATGCACCGTAGTTGCACAAGTTACGGCATCGGCATTGCATTACTCTTGTTTTTTTTAAGTGATTCTGTAAAAATCACAACTTTTTATGTAGCACCCACATATTGCAAATAAAAACGGTATAACACGTGCTCTAGTTATACGGCCATGCCGTATCGTATCAAGTTCTTTAGACAATATAAAACATCCATATCATGATATTCCGACGTCGTTACGTAATAGATAGTATGGTATACTTCCATAACATGATAGGCAGCGCAACAGATACGGCAGAAAGTGAGTTGTGTGGTGGTGGAGTTTGTCCCAAAAAGGGGAGCGATTCTGGTGGTGTGGAGGTGGTTGTTACAAAATATCAGATTTACTACAAACTACAGTAATACGCAAGCTATGCAAAAGGTCTGTAACAACAAATCTAATTTGTTTCACCACCTCAAGCAGGTAGCTGAGTACGACGAAGGTCAAAAATGCCGCGAGGTCAGGTATTTTGAAGTATAAAATATATTTTAATGCATTTGAGTGTTGTTGAAATATATTGCCAAATATATTGCAAAAATACCCTAAAATATCGTGATAATATTTTAGGGCCATATTGCCCAGCCCTATTACATAGATACAACAATCAGGGAAGCAGTGGCTCGCTATCGTTTAAAAGACCAGGCACTCAAAACTGGCACTGTTCTGAAAAGAGCTGCTTAGACAGTGCTCGGTTCTTGTTGTATTTGGAACAAAACATGTCACAGACATTTTATTAAGGCTGCAGGGAACTGTGTGGCGGTGTAATATTTCACCTTTATGACCTCAATGTGTTGACACTGCTTTTGATATTAATTATGCAGATCCTGTGACAGCGCTTTCTTTCCGCTGTAGGATCACTGGAAGCACACAATACATCTTAAATACGGTTTTATTCAGAGTAGCTTTGAAACGTCTTCGCCTCATCTGCTCTCTCTTTAATGAGAATGTCAGTGAGCTTCACCATGCACTATATATCTTCAAGCACAGAGGGACAAATCCACCATTCAGAATCTGCCATGGTTTAACTGAGACATGTATTACTGCGGTCACTTAAGCTATTTTGCTTTACTTCCACTCATGAATAAAAACTTAATAAAAAAGTACTGTAGGTGTATTTTCCTGTTTACACACATACACACAAACAGCCTACATTTAAATCCATTCAACAGAAAATTGGGCAGCCACCTGATAATAATCGTTCTAAATACACTAAAGTTGTGCAGTGTTCTAATAGCCCAGACCACAGGCATTGGACATTGAGTGTGACCAGGTCAGTTGTTACACACTGACACAAATTGCTGTGTATGAGAGAGGGGAGGCTGGTTAGAGGGTCATTGCCTGGCAATACAACAGCGGCCCCCTACCCCACCAAACAATGGACTGGCATTCCATTCAGGCCCTGCAGGGAAAGGAACCCTGACCAGGTTAAAAGATAAAGTGAAACATTTTATGAAATCCATTCACTTACCACTTTTACTATAGTTGCTATTGCCTTGAGCGAATACCTGAAGGGAATGGGTTTTGACACACACAATGACATGTTCTATATTTAGTTTGGTTGCTCTAACTTTATAGTCATATTCTTCAATTCTGAACAATCTATTTCCACTAAATCAGAAACATGTCAAAAGTAAATGGTGTTCTGAACCTCAACTTCAAAACTCTCCTATCAATGAGTGACATAAACTCTTATTTTATTTAGTACTTCATTAAACTCATACATATTTGAGCCTTGAGTACAACTTAAAAATGTTGTCCATGTACAGCAATAAACAAGAACCTGCTAATGGAGCAATCTGCAAACAGAAGGGTCAATCAGAAAGTCTCTTGTGCCACTATATTACATTACAGCAAAATGTAATATAATAAGTGGCATTTTAGAATATACAGGAAAAGAGGGAGGAATTTTTAAAAATAGAAAGAGGAAACGGCTCCCATTTCGACTGTGGGTACAATCCCTTGACATATTTATTTACATCTCTGGCAGCAAACCGTTATAAACATCTATTTTGCATTCTGTAAGAGAGGCCTAATGTCACTCATGCTTTAAAAATGTCCAATAACAATGATCTATCTGGAAATGTCAGCCAGCAATACTAATGCGTTATTCCTCTATAGTACAATACCTGGAATATACTATAGTTTTAATACATTAAAAATACGCCAGCTCTCCTTTTGTGACCCACATGACAGACAGCTTTACCGTATCTTAACAGTCTATAGTTAAGACTAGGTTTGTCACAATCCTGAAACAACTGCATGTCTAAACTTGCTTACTGCAAACAAAAGTGAACATTTCAGCAAAAAAACGAATTCTCCTATCATAAATAGCAAAAACACCAAATTAACTACACAGCTAACAAATACACCAACATTACTCAGTGCTGCCCTCCAAACATGTTACAGAAGTCAGAAGTTCATACCTATTCATTAACCTCAACTTCTAACTTCTAATGCATTTACTGCTTTGTTTATTCAAACTTAATTGCCCGAACCCAGCACACCCAATCCACATTCTGCTGTGGAATGTGGAAAATTCCTATGTTAAGTCCTACATAATTGTGATCAATCAAATGTGTTGCATTTATCTTAAATAGACAACTGTAATTAAAACAATGTAATATTGTGACAGCCCTAGTTAGGACTGCAGTGTAATTAATAAATTATTTATAACAAACATTTAGCTGAATACTGATATGACATTATCAAACATATATAAGAAAATTATCAACAAAATTGTTTCACTGAAACCTAAATTAAGACCCGAACTGCTCCCGTGAAATGAGTGCAGTCCATATTAAAAGATACATACAAATCAATGGCCAAAACATTCAAAGGGTGAGCCTGTCAATAAAAGGGTGAGCCTGTTAGTCACATGTGATTCAGAAATGTAGTCAAGTCAACTTTATTTATATAAAACTTTTTTTTTTATCATGGTTAATGGTTCTAACATTTCCTCAAAGCTGGAGGAAGCTAGAAATTGTGATCACAATAAATCTGCTCGAGTCTACTTATGACAATGACTTAAGAGCACTAATAATATAAGATTTATATATTACAGACATCAATTGTATTATTATCCCAATATATTAACTAAATAGTCTTTCCAAAGAACACGGATATTTTCTTAAGATTGTATTTTGTACATTATAAGCTCACAACAGATTTGAGACATTGAAAACAGGAGTTTCTCAGATAAATTAAGATGAGGCTCATGAAACAAGGTAATAAGAACAGATTTGCTTTGAACCTTCAGTGACTCTATAAGCACAATACTGAGGCCCCCTTTTCTGTGACCTTCTGCTGCCATCCTGAACTCACTGACCTTTGTTTGCCTTTTATGCCTCCATACCACCTGCATAGTAGCTCAGTGAATACACTCAGATTCATGATTTATTCCATCTACTTGTTGAGACCTACTCCTGTATGGAGCCTGAGACAAGGTTCGCATCTAATCTGTGAACATTGTGTCAGACAAATATCCATGCAAAATTTTAATTCCAAAATTCATTTAATGTGATGTTTTACAGTGAATACCCCAGCTGGACTGTCACTATACAGCACCTATACAGGTTTGCCGCCTCAGACAATGGTTGCCCCCAGCAGGCATTCAAGGTCTCACAAAATGAAACCATCATCTCCCACTAATTATGTTCAATTATTCAAAGGTACTGGCACAACTATTTATATACGTTCAGACCCCTATGAGCAACACCAAATTTAGCCAGCCTGACAATTCAGTGAACACTGTGAAATTTGTAATAGCTTGTATTTATTTTGGTTTTGTAATATGTGAGTATTACAATAGATGTGTATCTGTATGTGTGTGTTTGTGTGTAATTATTGTGCTTAACATTCCAAAGTAAATTCCAAGTATTATGCATACTCTTCACAAAAATTAGGTTATATTTCAAAATGTCTGACTGTTTCTGACTGTAGTTATGCTGACTGGCAACGTTTCATTTAAGTTTAAGATTGAATACAAATAATAAATGCCCTAATTGGGGGAGGGATTACAGTCGCTTCCAGTAGACATTGCAATTAAGCCCCTCTTAAGCCCCCAAAGTCTGCTTGTGATAGCAGTATGATTTATTTTGTCCACATGTTCACGTGCTCACACTATTCTTGTTGCCTGGTACTACATCAAAGCACGATTCGTCCCATTTCTCCGACTGGCCTGTGCTCACATTGCGTTTAAATGTTCTGAGCCAAGCACGCTTACACCGTCACAATACTATTTTTATGATGGAGAAAGGGGCGCTTGCACAACACCATAGACTTCATGTTTGTATTTATTTTGGAGTCATTTTGGGCATGCTGACACACGGACCTCTCATATGCCTTAAGATTGATTGTTTATTCAATGTACTGTTTTTCGGCTACTCATGTTCATCATGTGATTTTCGGATCAGATCACCTAGTGTGAGTACACCTCAAGTGTCAATCCACTGTGATCATCAGATAGTTTTACAAAAAATACTAACAAGTGCGAATTAGCAAGTGCGAACGGTTATATATGTTTTAATCTTGGCTTAGGGAATGTGTTTTATCATCTGCAGCAAACCAGCATAGCAAATGAGGCAAAGGAATTACAGCTAGATCTTTGGAGCATGTTTTACCCCAGAAGCTTTTTTGCAGTACTGTTCCTGTTAAGGTTGTTGCAATTGCCAGTAAAATATCAGATCTATAATTCATGCATGCACTATTTGAATAAACCACAGGAAATGACAGAGCAAAATCAAAGCATGTGGTAGCCCAAATGAAGTTTCAGGCCACATGCTACTGAACAATGTCAATGAAATACACCACCTGTGGGATGCTACTGTGTTGTTTGCTTATAGTCTAGGTTCTGCACGTATCAGCAGTGCAGGGTTCGTTTAGTCTATTGCATTTGCAAGCAAAAGGACTCTTCATCAGACTGTTAATTAATAGTTCAATATGTAAATATTTTTTAAAAAGCAATTTGTTCAAATGTCTTTACTCTTCACATATTTGAATAACTGTAGCCATGAAAACTAATTTAATCTCTCTTTACAATAAAGTAAAGCTGCCACATCCTTATTCTCCAAGACCTAGCTTGGTTGCAAAGAGGAAGGGTTGAAAGGTTCAAAAATAGTTTCCAGCACAGTATCAATGAACTAAGCACTTTAGTAACCATGCAGATACCCAGCAGAATGGCATGTTGATAGCGCCAGGAAGCAAGGGCTCTGAACGCACAAGAAAGCTGTGCCTCAAGGCCAGGTCCTATTAAATTGTGAATTGAGATGAAACAGAAATTTTTTCGAGGAAGTCATCTCTGGAATTCTAATGAAAAGCAATATTTAACAGAGCTGACCCATGCACTTAGAGACTGGTAACGGCGAGGATGAGAGTACACATTATTATGAGGGCCTTGAATATCAGTCACAGAAGATATGTTGCTTATTCTGATCCTCCTGTGATTTACTTTGTGCTTTTTGGCTGCTCCTTTACTGAATGGAGCCAGCATGGCACTGAGAATCTCCATCTGTCTCTTACATGTAGGGGTTTGTTGAGTCCGTCTGCTCCTTTCTTTTTTTTCCTGTGTGCTTGCATGTGTGCGTGTGTGCGCGCGCAGGCAAGCGAGAGAGAGAGACAGAATCAAAGATATGTTCTAACCTACCACATAGCAAGCTCAAGGACAAAAATCAAAGAATAGGTTTACAGAACCATGAATGGCATTATGTTTTCTAACAGTAATAGTACTTTTATACAAATTACAGTTTGAGACATCAATATAAATATGCCTCACTTTCTCACGCCTACATCTGTCAAAACACATGCACGTATTATAATAAAAAATAAAGATAAGGACCAATTAGCATGTAGCAAATGTGTTATCAGAAATTATTTAAATTACTTATGATCATAAATCATTAGAAGCTCAAGGACTAGCAATTAACAATCCACTCAGCCTACTGCTAATTAAAAGCATATCTGAATACATAGATTGTGGATTTAAACAGGCTGCTTAATGTCAGTATTAGAATAAGGATTAATCTGATGGAAAAAAACACTGATAGACTGATTACATTTTTATACAGTGAATATGGAAGTAAGCATATTTTCTTTTTTTCCTTTCATACATTTTATGATATTTAGTTTCGTGTTATTTAAATTAATCCATGCCCCTATTTATACTCCGGCTCAATCACTACATATTCCCTCCATTCTCCATGTTACACAAAACATTATTATCCTATAAGGAACAAATGTGGTATGGGCAGTAACGGTTTTGGGCGTTTCCAACTATGCTTTGTTCATTACTGTGTGACAGCAGATTCTGTAGTGAAGCTAACAAGGTAAATAATAACGTTTATATCATCCACTTGTATGTGTAATGTGTAATGCTACTTTGGAAAAGCTAGTAACCATTTTTATGTCAAATACAAGCAACCAAACCACTTCAGTAAATGGGATTAAAGCATTAAAAGCCATACAATTATCTGGAATAAATAACTGAATCCTCTGACAGTTTCTTTACATATTGTGTTTAGGCATACCGAAATAATTACTCAAGACGTGGACAGAAATCACCTTCCAAAAATGACACCAACCAAGAAAGCCCTGAAGCTTATTGTAATATATGCCTTTAGTTACATGGAGGGCCTCCCCCATCAATTTGCACAAGAGGAAATCATAAATATTAAAGTGCCTGTTCACATTTTCCTAACTAAGCGATAATTCATGTTTATCTTCATGCACTGCCATGTGCGCATGAGCCTCTGTCAAGTCTGTGTGTCATGACTTAGTGCCGCAGGGATTGTAAAAAAGGAGCCATTCCCACATGGGACATGAGTGGGGGAGGTGTTTAAAATCAAGGTCACTTTTCTTCTCACCAAGCATGCAACTCTGAGCACAATAACTTTCCCTTAACAACTTGAACGTGTTTAGGATGTGACAGTCAGATTTAGACTGTACTTACAAAATATATCTCCTTTACAGAGTACCAGTTAGGTACTACATAACTCGCGCTTCGAAGCAAAACGCCATTCAGCGCATTAACTATAGATGTGGAACAGTTACTGTGTTAATTATCGAACACGGGACACCAATCCATTGTGTTGTCTGAATTGGATTAAGCATATCATATAATATGGCTTGCACGTATGATTGGGCAGAACTCAACTCGCGTTTCAACGGTTAATTGAAATGTTGAGAAATATGAATTTATTCATTATCATACCCACAAGTTAATGTGATTCAGGGTCACAAGTGAGCCTGTGGAAGGAACCCTATAGCGTCAATCCATCACAGGGCATGTGCATGCTAACACTCTTTAAAGACACCACTTAACCTAACAGGTCTTTAACATGTAGGGAAAATCCGGAGCATCTGGATCAAACAAAGACAGACATGGGGGAAACACAGACAGCAATTGGGCTGGGATTGTACCAGGGATCTCCTGAGCTACGAATTAACAGACCTGACCAATCGCACCACTGTGCCACCCACTTATAATTATGTCTGATTTCATTTTGATGAGAGGTTGTGTCAAAGTTTTTTTTTTTTTGTGTAAATCTACAAAAATGTAACTTGGCTTGCCAAAACATTTGCATAAGACTAGCATTCATGGTAATACAAACAATCCTTGTACACCTACTTGTATGTGTTTTCAATTTTGGCTTATCTGTTAAATTAATCATTATTATAATTATTATTAAGTTGACTGGCACTGTAGTGGCCAAGTGGTTAAAGGGACTATACTATGGACCAGAAGGTCCAGGGTTCAAATCCTACCTCTGCCACAGTTGGGTCCCCTGAGGGGGCTTTCTGCTAAACCGCGGAAATGTAAATCACCGAGTCGTTTCATTGTTGTCATTTTATTACCAGATTTGAAATGCCACACTTTCAATTTTTATCTCAAAGAACTTCACGCTTCCTGGTGCTGCAACAAAAATCTCTCATCACTTAAAACCTGCATTACTCACCCTCAAAGCAAACCTCGAAAAATTCCTGTGGTAAAACAACTATTTGCTCTGTTGGGTCTCCGGCATTCCCAGAATTTCTCATTAAATTGGTATCTGATAATCACACAAAAGAAAGATGAGCAAGTAAGAAACTACGCGTTGTCCTGCATCCCTGAGGTTTCTCACCAACAATGGGCCATTTTCCTCAATGACTCCAGTACAAATGCACACACGAACAAAACCTCCTTCATCCTGTACTCCAGGGGTAAGTATAAGTGTATCCCATTGTATAGCGTGCAAATCTTGTCATATACTGTATGAACAACGCTCACCTAAGCTCCTAAACTCTGCAAGGAACTCATCATCTACAGTTAATACCTCAATCAATATGTCTAGGGATCACAATATGGCACAAGCAAGCATGTCAAGGCCTGCAGCAAGTCAAGCTTTGCCTAATTTCATCTGTTGTGGTGCTACTGGTGACGTTTTTGATGTAATATCTTTCACCAGGACATGGAGTCCTAATGTAACATTTCACAAAATCGGCTTGTCTCGATAAAGAAAAAATTGTCACAACCTGTTGGTTAAGTGTGTGTGTAT
>JAUZST010097062.1:0-44848 GCA_034779995.1 Parotocinclus haroldoi
ATATATAATCAATTAGAAATATATATGACATAAATAATAATATATATTTATAAATATAAAAAAATAAAAATATATATATTAAACATATAAAATATATATAAAATGCATTTGGGCATTTTGACACTAAAAACAAGTTTAAAAAATAAATAAATAATGGTTGGCAATAAAAACATGTTTCTACTGGATTATCTGCCATCAAAAAGTTTTAGTGACACTAAATTTCCTGTGTACAAACCTTCATGAACCTTACCACAGAAGACAATAGAAAGTCTTTGAAGTTCATCAGGGGTATGTAACTATACGACAACGCTTCCACAACATCGCTTGTAAAAAAAAAAGCATCGTCACCTTGGGCCACAACAGACATCCATCATGTCGTCTGGTCTTCCCTCCTGTCAATAAAGTTCTTTCCCACTTTAAAAACTATCTTCAAAGCTGAAGTGGCAAAGGAGCCATAAACATGCAGACACCTGAGCTCCAGTCGAAACAAAGAATTTAGGGATTTCTTCCTCAGGAAAGGTAATAAAAAAGAGAAAAGAAAAAAAGCAACACTTACATCAAATATTCATTCTGAGGGCATAAGAAGCTGTAAATTATACATATCTCGCCTGTGTATTTAAAAATGTGGCATAATATGATTAGCATAGGTATTTGAGTGTGATGACGAGTGGGCCTCCTGCACACGCCGCAGTCTGAAGGAGAGAGACCTGAGCGTACGTTTTCTCTTTTTGTTCCCCCTGCAGCGCTCTGTCATCACCACATCTCATTAAAGTTTAAACGCAAAGCCTCTTTTTTAATTGTCACTCTTCTGACAGGTTGATAGGAACGAGGTGGAAATTAAGCTTCCTCTGCCATGCATAATGCAATTTGGGAGTCCATTGTTAGTGCATGGGGAAGATTGGGGCGACGCCGGGTGTCATCTTGTGAGTTATTCTTACATTTTTATTTTTAGGCTTTCCCAAAAGTTGGTGTGTTGGAAGTCTTGAAAGACAGGTAGGCAGGACATGTCAACACTCCGTTAGTGGGTCATTTTCAAGTTAACTCAAGCTTTTTTTTAAATTTAGACTTTAATTTAACTTTGATGTTGGTGCTTGGGTGTATTTTTTCTTAAGCTACCAAATCTGTAATCATTTCCATGATTTTCCATGTTTTTTTAAGACTAAGGCTAACGTTGTAATTCGATTTTGTATCTTTATTTTATGCATGCATTTTATTACCTTCTGCAAAAGAAACTGAACAAAATCCATATCTGTATAATATGGATTTTATTAAATAGAAGTAAAAATGTTTAGTATCAAATATTTGCTGCGAACAAATTAGTGTCACGTACCCCCATATTCACCTCAGTTACTTAACAGTGAGTAGTATTTATTTATTTCTTGTTATATATAAAATTTTGTGTCGCAAAAATAAGTCCAATTTAAACGTTCAAATTTTAAAAAAGAGAAACAAATTCATTTTTCATTAGTATTAATTAATAGCAAAGAAAAAGTTCTGCTTTAGCTTTTTCTAAACCTAAATTCATAAAATATACCCAAAAGTGTTTGTTTTCATCATTATTTTTCAGTGTTCGTCCATACCAATGGGCAACCAATCCATTTGAATTACATGTCACCTTTATTGGTGGATTGGTGGGTAGCACTGTCACTTCACAACAAGACGGTCCAGATGGAATGGCCTGGGTCTTTCCCATGTGGCGTCCTCATGTTCTACTTGTGTCTGCATGGGTTACTCTGGGTACTTGTGTTTCCTGCCACCTTCCAAAGTGTAAGACTTGTAAGACATGTAAGTTTAAAGATGCTCATATGATGTTAAATAAATCAAATAAACAATTAAAGTATTGGTGGATTGCATATGGGTAACTGTGGTTAGACAGCCACTGGGCTATGGAACAGAAGGTTCAGGGTTCAGAAGGTTCACTGAGTAAGGTCCTTAACCTCCAATTACTTGTCTTACACACTGTAAGAGTTCAGTTGTAAGTCACTCTGTAAGGCACACTTTGAGTGCCGATCATTGGAAAACATCTTTAAAGACACCAGACATTAATCCTATTGAAAATGTGTGGATTATTTACAACAGCAAATTAACTTCATTTGACTTTTGCAACCAAGAAGAGTCTACTGAATTCTATATCTGTCAGGATTTGCACTGCTATAGGAAGAGGACATTTAACAAAATACTGAGGAAAATGGCACGAGATCATTTTATGTACAGTATATGGGGCTTAGCTGAGCTGAGTTAATTCCTATTGTATTCAACTAAGCTGGCAAATCTATACATCCTACGCTTCCTTTAGCATCTAAAATGTAAATTATATCCATTATTGAAGAGATCATAATAATAATAATAATAATAATAATAATAATAATAATAATAATAATAATAATAATAATTAGTTATATATAATTTAATTGGTGCTGCCAGAGTCACATGCTATGCTCGCACAAATGTGTTCTGTCTCTAACCCTAGACTTTGTGCTCTAACTAACTACATGTTCTGTTTTCTCTCCGGGCTCTTGTTCAAGTATAAGTTCAAGTCACACTGTACTATGTTCTTTCATACCAGTGCCACACTAATATGTTTTTCCAGACTGTTCTTTTGTCACCAGTTCTAGCCCTTGCAAAGTTACTCAGACCACATCAGAGGGCAGTAACTCCCTCCATCCTTCTTTTCACTGTGCATGTTAACAAAACTTTCTACAAAATAACTCATACTGAAATGCATGTCCTATAAATTATTGTATTCAAAAAGTTGTATGTTTTTATATAATTATATTCATCATAATATTATATTATGTTTAACGTAATGTCGCTTATATATTATTTTATTGTACATTACATTTCAAATAAGGATTTTAACTATTGTATTTTATGAGAGTTTTATACATATTTTCTTATATGCTCTCTGTTAATTCTTATTTAAGCAGTTTATGTTTGTAACTTTACATTTTATTAGAGTATGCTAGTAAAAAAATTTTAATTCTTACTTTTTACACCAAGAGAAGTTTTTACTTTCTCTTTTTGAGTCTTGGTCCCTCTTTATAATGCTTAGGGAGTTTTTTCTTGTCACTGTCACCTGAGACTTGCCCAATTAGGGTTATAGGCCTAGATAATAGAAAACAGGAAAACATTTGAAACAATACTCCATTGTAAGAAAGCTCTATAGAAAGAAATTTGACTTTGATTTTGACTTTGAATTTATACCTTGTGTGACAGGTTTTGGTCCAGATCATTGTTAACCATTCTATAGATCTGCCTTCTGAGGACGATGATTTGAGAGTTTCGTGGTGTGAGGCCGCAGCAGCTCTCCTGACTATTTAAAACAGCTCATATCTCAGAGTCTGCATGCTCTTTCTCTCTATTTCTCTCCTTATCGCTCGTTCTCTCTGATGACTTGCCCTTCGTCGTGTTCACTTTGGCTTCAAAGATCTACCCCACATGCATGCCTGGGGCTCGCTCCGTCTCGCCCGCCCTGCTCTGATGCCTTCTGACTCCTCTGCATTCTCCTGTTTATGAATCTTTAATAGATGACAGATCTGTTTTATAAGCACACCGAGGGCCAAGGCTCCTCTGTGTCACTTTTGACACCGATGCCACAGGGGGAAGGAGCTCTTGAGCTAGCGTGACCCCTCTGTATTGTGATTTGTGGGATGAAATTTATAAGGCTTGTATGTTAGCTTTAAATTAAAGTGAACATAGAAATTTACACTGGCAGTAATATCTTAAGATCACTTTAGCTTGTTTGCTAGTGGGTGTTGCTGACTCTGCATGATTTCACTGTTACCGCCTAGGTGATGTACTCAAACTTCACCTGACCTTTCTCTCTTATGTGTAATAAGGCTATTTAACCATGCTGAATAAACCAGTGTTGAACCACACTTATTTAAAAGCTAAAGAAAGCAACACCCAATTCCATGCGTTTAATCAACTGATCGTGGTCTTTAAATGACTATTAGACCTGTCTTTTAATAGACTTGAATAAACATCTACAACCGTAGATTGATTGTGGATAGATGCTCTAATGAGGAGTATCTATTAACAAGCTAAAGTTTTACTGTAATTAAGAAGTGCTGCAAGTACACTTTAACTAGTCAACTTATGGTCATACAAGTAGTTCCAACTTATCTTTACAACTGACTTCCTAAACACTTGTTCCAGTCAGTTAATGCACTGAAAAATAACTACTAGATCACAGATAATAAATCCATATTTCAACTTATATTTTAGGCTTAAATATAATTTAAGATATATGTTAATAAAGTTATATATAAGTTAGTTATATATGTATATATATATATTACTATTAATTATTTATAATTATATATATATGTTTATTTATGTCAAGCACATTACAGTATTTGCCTTAAATTCTGTTGCATCTATAATTTAACTTACATCAGCAACAATAAAGTTAAGATCAGCTTGATTTGGTGGATTTTAACTAAGGACAGTTAATTGTAACTTTATTATAAACAAATAGAACCTCTCTTGTGTATCTGTATATACATTATATATAACTGTGTAAACTGTATCAATGTATCGTGAAAAATACTATTTATACACAATAGTATAAAACCTGAAAACCATTACTATAAATGCTTATATTAAATTTCCATCATTTACCTGTGAATTAGAAGTAGAAGACTGATGTTTATTTCTCATTACAATTCTTAAGACCTTGGCAATTACACCATTTGATATAAATTTAATAGATAATATGTATTAGTACAGGTAAGTCTTTATGGTCTATATTTGGAATAACTAGGTATTTTTAAGGGTTCATGGTTTGCTTTTATGGCTGGAGGTTGTAGATGCAGTTGCTGTCGATCGTCCCTTGAACATATAGTGTCTGCATGTGACAACAAACATCAAGTAAGATTACTGACTATTTTATTAAAGATCAAATATATGGTAAAAAATATCAAATATGGAGAAGCATTTAAACTCTTGTGATGAAGAATTATGATTAAATGTAGGTGGGAATCTGATTGGTTTCCTGTGATGCAGGAATTAACCATAAATTTGGTTTCACATGTAAAAGCATACATTTAAATAGTTTTTATAGTATGAAATATTCACTGGCAACCTATCCTGTCTGAATGTGACGCCCAAGCCACATAAAACAAGCTAATAGCATACAATAAATAAACTAAAAAAGAGAAGTGAGAAAAAAATGAAAATGTTACAGTCCTAAACAACACATTACTGATCCATCAAAAACAATAAAAATATGAACCCTTATACAACAGTTAATTCTGACAAGCAAAAAAGTTCTCACCAATTCTTTTTTACACCATGCTGACGCATTTTTGAGTAACAACAAACCTTACAAAAATAGAATCTATACAATTAACACAATAAGCCTAATATATCACTAAACTCCATTGTTTAATTATGAATGTGTTATCATTTAATTTGGACATATTTGCACTTAAATATCAGATAATGTTACTAAGCAGTGTTTTATAAAGCTATTTTAAAAACATTAGAACACTATTTGTGTGTTATCTCGAATAACATCATGGCTGTGATTATCTATGGCACTTGCCTTTGGCTCATGCCTGCGATCAAATAACAGCTGTGATGTTTTTCGTAATAACACACAACATCAAGTGCTCTGTTGTTTAAATAAGAGAAAAGCTGAGGTTATTATTCAGTTAATGATAATAAAGCATACTGTTTTGCAACTTTTTTGAATGTATAACTACAGTACAATTAATAATAAGATATGTAAAGAAGGCAGAAGTAAGAAGGCAGTATATGAATGGACTCCCCAGGAGCGCCTTTAAAGGGCGTTTTAAGTCCAGTAATATTTGACAAAAGGTCAAAATAGTAACTGTAAAAAAATAAGGTGCATTTTTCTGAATTGCATTGCATTATGATTTACAGGCAGGCTGTGACACGCCTTGGCCCAGATTGACTGAATGTTGGGGGTCCACATCTTTTCGCTTCTGTTTACAGAGCCTGAGGCACCAAAGAGACTAAATGCTTCCTCATAGTGTATATTTACTGACACTGGATCATTTCTCGACCCCATCTTTAACAGAACTTGCACTGTTAAAGTAATTAGGAGTGATGGGTCACATGCCAATCATTCAGTGAAGTGCAGTGTGTAGGGCTGAGCACATATGAGTTCTGTAACATGTCAAAGGGTGATTCTTTTACTCTTTTCCAGTTCAGCTCTTCTCTGTTTCTCTCCTCTCAGTCCACAAGTTTGAGCAAAGCCAAGTGCCATGTCTCCTTCATGCTCCTAATCACTTCATTGTGAGATGAAGTGAACTTGACGGACCAGACTACTGGAACGCTGCCTCTGTAAGTTGCAGTCGGTTTGATGTCCTCACGGGACCAAGCCAGGTTACTGACAGCTAATTGTTAATTGTTGGAGGGGCATCCGGGAAAAAACGTTGACATGCCAACTCACAACCCTATAGGTGCACGTATTCTTTTTCTCTTCCTCAGCCTTATATTTGACTTCTTTCTCAGACATAAAGGTAATCTAACTTATAATAAGGCTATGTTTAAGGCCTGTGTTTGTGCCGTTTGTCACTTCAAGTGTTATTAAAACATGAAAATCCGGACTCCTGATGTATTTTTAACGGTGTTAATGCATCTCTGATGTGTCACCCTCTGACATCGCCACCATACTTGGTAGTCAGCCACCAGGGAAATTTACATGCATTTGAATTTGCACTGGCAAGGCCTGCCATCACCCCCTGACAGCCCATTTAACGGTGATGAGTTAATCCGAGTGCGCCTCCGAGACTGCTGATCTCCCACCTCACAGCGAGGCGCCGTACGTCAGGCCTGAGTTTGATCTTTCCAAGAGCAAGCTGGTCATATTGTTTATGATAAGAAGATTTAAAGAGTGGTACAATAATAACAGAAAGAAGGACATTTTAAAATATATTGTATTTGTACACTATTATTGTAGATTGTTCTTATATTATGTCATTCACTCATTCATTTACAAGTTATTTAGTTATTAACAGGAAAGTTACTACTTGGCTTGTACAGTAAATTTATTCATTTTTTACTTTACTTTAGTGAAATTAGAACAGGATAATCGATCTCTAAAGAAGCTAACACCAAATAAGGCCCCAAGATTTCTGCTGAAAACCCTTCTAGGAAATGTCTAAAGCTCTGAGGTTCTTCAAGTTGATCTTGGAAATTACTTCACTAATATGAATAAGGCTGTCCTCTCTGTGGTTGAGGACTGGCAGACCATCTGGGATGTGTCACTTGCTATATACTGGTCATTTTGTACAGTTACAGGAATTGTAAATAACCATGTATGCTGTAAATCAAGGGTTTGTATCTGAGTTATGATATAACTGACCAAGTGGCAAGTGGTTTTTACGGTACAGGGAAATATGATTATCCTGTAGGATATTACTTATAATAGCAATAACTGCAACCAATTAAAATAGGTTTAAATAGACCTAAAAGGTTGGTTAGAGTATATTAAAATGAGTTTATTATTGATATTTTTTAACAAATCCATTATTACTTGATATGTAATTAACAATTCACGTCAAGTCGTATTGCCGACTGAACTGCTGATATGTCTTGACTTGTCCTTTCATATGGTTGAAGATTGGACAGACAGGAAACCTGAAGCAGCAGCAGGATAGACAGACATAAAGACAGGAAGAGTGAATGGATAATGAGAGCAGTACGAAGAGAAAAGTCTGAGAAGGAAAAGAGAAAGGTGATGAGTGGTGTCGGAGGTGTCTGGCCCATGTCCTGTAGCATCTGGCTTTGAGCAGCAGAGGTGTTGGGGTGACTGATTCCAGAGGGACTTTGTGACCCACAAATAGTCTGGGTTCAAAGGTTGTATAATAGAAAGGTTACAGTCATAGGTGTGGAGGTCGCAGATTTCCCTCACATAGTAAATAAGGACCAGACCGAGCTCAGGGAAGCTACTACAGACAGAGCTAAAGAGAAAAATGAACTCATATTCAAATGATCTGAATCCATAGATATCTGAATGATGCTTGTATAGCAATAAAAATACCCAACATTTAACCAAGTCACTAATACAAGCCATGCGAATAGTTCTTTTTTCAGACTAACCACTTTGAGACAACACCACTGCTAAAATATCTATCTATCTATCTATATATATATATATATAATACTGTGCAAAAGTCTTAGGTCATTAGATTTGTTGTTTTATTAATGGATTAATGACCATATGTAACATTAAGAACCGGATACAAAAGTTCCAAACTTAGATTCATTACTCCATAATACTTTTTCCTCTCATCTTCATTCTAATCTTTTTGAGCTTTAGCATATCTTAGCCATGTTCCACTTGGCTAAAACAAAGTGTTGTATATACACAGGTCTAGACTTTGTAATGTATATTAGTTTACAAAGCTAGCTTCTAAGCGCCCTGATAAAAACAGGCAGAGTGTCCTAGTCAACCAGCAATATCTGCTTCAATAGCAAGACCAGCTAAACACGGTGCATGGAAATGGCATGGCCTTGTTGATTGACCACAATATGCCTTTGCTGTTTATGTTTACCAGTGTAGTATTAAGATACAGCCAATTAGCTAAATCATTACTACATTTGTAGTAGTTTCACAATAAATTCATGTCCCATCACCAATTTTACAGTCCCAGTAAAATACCAAATTAATCTTTATCAAGTGTCCAGTATACCTATTGCACTGTTTGTACCACTTGTATTATTGCAATGGATGGAATGCGTTTGTGTAGTGTTTGTGGTAATACATGTGGCTCTCACTCAGGTTGTTCTGGAACTCCTTAGTGCCTCAAAAGGTTAAGGAACCTCAGTGGAAATGCACCTGGAGAGGGAGCTGTAGTTGAAGGTCAGGTAACAAGTCTTGTTTTTGCTTCTTTGCTGGGATATATCTATTTCTGTACTTAAACTAAAATACAACGAGACACATAAAGGCTCGTTTTGTAAGGTTAAGTAAACACAGACTCACCATTATGTTTTTCAGAGCTTGTCAGCGTGCAGCGGGCAGGAACGGTGCCGAGCTCTTCTTCGATAAATGTCGGTGAGATGCTGGTTTGGAAGGAAAACCTCAGGAGAGACAGCATTTCATCTTTCTGGAGTTAAAGTACAATTTGGTTCGCCTGCCTGCGTGTGTGTGTGTGTGTTCTGTGTGCAAGAGGCGGCTGTTGCAGGAGCATTTAACACACCAGTGCCCCGGTGAGAGAGACAGGAGCATGAAAAGAAATCAATTAGGAGTAACAAGCAGCTCCTAAAAAAAGCCTGATGCTCACAGGCCAGTAGAGAAGAAAAGCAGACAGAGGAGATGGACTTCATCCTTCATCGTGACCCTGCCTGTTCACTTTTACTTCTGCTCTCAGTTTCCTATATATGCACTTTTTTGATGCTGAATTCCAAATTAAATGGCATTATTAATGTTTGCCATGCCAGTGCATTAGTAAAAAAAAGTTATAGTACGTAAGGGCACCCCGTTTCTGCTTGTGCTACCAAGGTGGAAGCCCTGGTGAAAAGATTAACTGATGAGACACACCAGTACCATAACTTGTGGTCACTAGACAAGCTGGTGGAACCAGACTAAACGCAAGACTATTGCAAGACTATTGTTGACCTATGGACATAGACCTACACGAATGGTAGGACAGAGGCCCCAGGAGTTTCTGGTTCATGTCTGTATCCATAGCTGCTTAATCCCTCACCCATCAATGCTAGTCTGTTCCATCTGATGTCTGTTTCAGTACCAGTGCTTCAGTGCTTGTATATATTAGGGGATATCATATGCTGGGAAATTCTATTTGTGTAAAAAAAGAGACACGGTAATTCTATTTTAAGCTGTACTTAAAACAGTACCAAAATGTCTTAAGCAGACATGACTGTTACTCATAATATTTTTGGATAGCATAACTACAACCGAAACTTCAGCCTGCTCTTGTGACATGGTTTATTTGTGCATTTATATAATTATTTTTAATGTTATTAAAATTTTCACTTATTTTTATCTTAAAAGTTCCACTGTCAACAAATGTTCCCCCTGAGTATATCAGAGGGTGCTTCACACTCCCCCTTGTGGTGCAAAACCCAATGACTGAAAAACCCTGGAAGTACACTACTATACACTACACCAGGTTCAGTTAGTGTGTTTACAAATACACTCAATTAGGTGTCAAGAGTCCACATGCTGTCACAACCACCACTCGGGGCAGCAGGTGTATCTGCTGCTGTGCTGACTTCTTCTACTGAGGAGGCTTAAGGACACTTGCCAAGCCAGTTCTGCACTACCTTCATCTGACCAGAGGGTCCTTTGGCAAAAGGGCAATAGTGCAAGTATATGCTTGTGGAAAACTACATTTCCCAGAATGATTTGTGCTCTAATTGGCTTTTATTAACTTTATACACTTGTAGGGCACTTTATAAAAGAGTGAAGAGCCACTAGTTTTTACTGCTGCAACTTTTATATAAGTGTAGCCTTTTGCGTTGTGTCTATGTATGTGTGCTTCTGTCTTGAGAAGAAAGAAAGCAATTCAAGTTATGTTCTCAATAAAATATGGAGAAATAAGTGATAGAGGTAAAGAGCAGACTGAGAGGACAAAATAATGACCACAATTGTTTACAAGACCAAAGCGAAAGAGAGCAGATTGAAAGTAAATAATCTGGTTTCTTTAAAAAAAAGAATATAAGAGTAAAAAGTGGAACAAGAAGAGATCATAAATGAAGAGAATTGTGCTTTGAGTCGGGCTGAACAAAGTCTTATGATTGAATGCCTGAAATGGAAGAGTGTAGATTAAAATAATGTGAGTTTATTATTTACTGAAGTAAACTAATTAATTCAATTAAGAATGTTCGGAAGAAAAGAAATATGTTAAATCTGAAGAAAGGATTTCAGTTTAGAAAACCATGTCAGCCAGAATATTCATAGAAGAAATTTTAGATTTTAGATTTTATATCAAATCCCATTACTGTATATCATGCTGAGTTTCTCATTGTTGGCAGGTGCCATTTTGTAATGCCCCCACATCCCAAGGCCTTAGCATCAAAAGCTGCGCAATGGAACGAAATCATCAGTGCATTCTCTTCTGCCCTCATATATAAATGAATGCACAAAGAACAATAACCACACTTTGACTATGTATATACTGTATAAAATATGGTATAATTAATTAGGGATGATCCTTTCTCACTGGGACTTCTCCATAAGTTTTGACTGGCTGAAAAAAGTGGCACATTGGATCCATCGCCATGTGGATCAAAGAAATTTACTATCTTTTACTTGCGTAATCCTTTGGATAAATTCAAAATAAAGTATGTTACAATATCTGAGATTGTGTGACGTTAAATGATTTATAATACTGAACTGAATTGCAGGGTATATGAGATTTTCTCTTGCTTATTCTGTTTATTATAAGAAATGAAAATTTGTTCTGTGAGAAATGAGGGAATCCCTCGCACTCACTCTCTCACTCTCGGGTAGTGTTGTGTCTCTAGGCACTTGTTGAGGAGGAGCAGAGGTTCTGAACCAGCTGTTCTGGCCCACATCCCACTTGACACATCCCAGCCATTGTAGAAAAGATGTTGTCTCCTCTCTAAGGAAAAAGATCTGCTACCTACAGTGAAGGATGATGCAGCTGCAGAATTTTGGGAGACATCAGCTCAGGATTATGCAACATTATGGGGATGTGGGTTTGTGACATAACTGTTAGCCGTAATATAAACGGTATATGCATTGCTAATAGGACAACTTATAATAGAAGGGATGAGTCTGTACGGAACAGTATAGATATGTAAACCCTATATAAATGTACATGGGAAGTAGTGAGCATGATGCGTAGGGACCAATTATACATATGTACCACACTTTTTAAGATGGCACCAAAATAACACCAATGTTTTTTTTGGTATTGTTTAATAATCATAATTTAATTATTTTCTTGTCTGCTTAACCCTGGTGATGGGAAAGGCAGTGCCTAGTCAGCACCTAGAGTAAACCAACACGTACATCAGAAGGACCAAGACTGTTTCACCTGGGCTTGAACTCAGGACCTTTTTGCTGGCAAGATTTACATTTACATGTACGGCATTTAGCAGATGCCCTTATCCAGAGCGACTTACAACTGATACAGTTTTATAATTCAAGTCATTGTGCTTCTCTGTATTACAACATTTTAGAATTGAATTCTCAATTCTTAAAAACACAAGCTGCTTCTTATTATTATTGTAACAGTCTTAAAACAGAGAACTTGGTACTGTGCAGTATCAGCGGCATAAAAAATCCAATACAGTTCTATTGTCATTTTTTTTGGCAGAAAAAGTTTGTTTTTTCCCTGGGTGCTCCAGTTTCCTCCCACAGTCCAAAGACATGTGTCGGGTTAATTGGTTACTCTAAATTGGCAGTGGCATAAATTTATATATATATATATATACGACTAGTCTTAAGATAACCTTGTGTGTGTTGCCGAAATGGCCACAAATGCCAATGCCAATGTTAAATAATCCAAATAAACAACAAGGAAAGTGTTGTTTTGAAAATAGTGCCAGCTAAACAGTGATGTAACACAATGAAATGTGTAAAGGACACTATTATATGTAATACTTCAGCAGGAAATAAGATTGTAACACAGGGAATTAAGTTTGATGGTCTATCAAAAATGATTAATGACTATTCTCACAATGGGTAATGTGAATTTGTAACTGTTACTGTGGTAATGGTAAACAAACCCCCTCTGACTCAACAGTTTTGTGGATGACTCACTGATATCATGTTTGATGCATGTTTTCTATTCTCTACTTATTAGGTAGGAGGAAATACCCTTATATAGCTTAGCAGCTCTCTGTCAGTGAAGAGCAGAGAGAAATACCCTCACCTGCTCTGAGAAAAGACAAAAGAGCAGTTGTAGTTGGATGAGAGGGAGAGAGAATATGAGAGTAAGGGACTGAATAGGGGAATGGAGAAAGAGAAGAAGAGGTAGGGAGCTGGGGAATGAGCAAGTTGATTTGAGGTGCAGGTGTCTGGAGAGCTGCAGTTGCCCTGAGGGCTGATGCTGGGGCGGTTTTTGGCTAAAACCCCGGGGATTGTTGCTGGTCTTCTCCCTGCCATTACCCCCTTCTCCAGTGGAACTCATTACAGCTGATCAATATTGGCCAGCACTGCCACGACTAGCGATCAGCCTCCTGCCCTTGTTCATGGCCTATAGAAATACATGCGCTCTATTTCTCTATTCTTGATCCCTTAGTACTGCCCTCATTGCCTCTGTGTGTGTTTTATTAATGTTTTGCCCCCCCCTTTTTGGAAAAATGAAAAACAATATAAAAAAATGAATGAAGCTCAGTCATTTTTAAGCCCTTCCCTCCTATCCTGCTCGTACATTGGGTTATTCAGAACAGACAAATAGTAGTAGTGGGTACACGAGGGTACATGAAGCAGAGCGTGATGGGAGTTTTTGGATATGTATTGTGCGGTATGAATGCAAAACCATTTGGCACTCCGGCTAATGTAATCAATCGGCGAGGTATTTCCTGTGCGCGGCCAGCCTAATCTGGCATAACGAAGCTGATTTAATAGATAGATATTAAGTCCACCTGCCAGTAAATAATGCAACAGTATGGGGAATAAAAGCTCTTGTCACGTTCAATAACATGGAAAACAATTTGATCACCGAAGCCAAGATAGATTGTGCTCACTTACATTATGCACACATATTGTACATTAGCACAATATATAACCTCATGAAAAATACAGTTCTCAATGCGTCTCTGGGCAATCGACTGGCAGTCAGGTCTTAGCACTCGCTGGGTATTCAACAAAGCCTACGATTATGTGCATTTTTCTTAGGTTATGAGTATTACTTTATTTATTCATGTATTCACATTCTGCCCGCCTCTGCATTTCACACATCAGATAGTGTTCTGGGCGTGTAGAATGAAAAAGACACACTTCAGTGTACAGTTATAGTACGTCACTGAAAAAAGCATGGCCCAGTTCAGCAGATTCAGAGAATTTAAGAATCACAGCAAATTGGCAAATAAGATGCTCACAAAAGCCATGTTTGCTGTAAAAGCAAGCTCTGACCCCATCTCTGAAGGAGGCCCAGGCATCCCATTCATGTTCCCAGGAAGGTAAATCATTAGGATGTTGCTCATTAGGATGAAGCCGTGGATGATACGGGAAGTATAAAACAGAAGGCTCAGAGGAAAAGACAGCAAGCATCCTTCCTTTAAAGGAGCCTTTTAATCTCGGCAGAACAAAATGAGCATCAGATCGTTTCCCAATTTATTTGCTTCCAAATTGAAGCTATGGATAAAATCACAGAGAACAAAAAGGAACGAGGGAGAGGGGGTGGGGAGGGTGAGCAAGAGGGTGAGGAAGAAGTGGGGAAAATGACCTCCTGTAGCAGTAGTTTGTAGCTGGAAGGTAAGTCCTGCTTATATTGAAGCAAAGTTCTGAAAATAAGCAAAGAACAGATTTATTGATTTTTGGTAGAGTCTGGGTGTAGAAAAGAGAAAGAATAAAGAAGTGCTCTTTGCCCGATATGTCCAAATGACATCCCATGGGACCTGCTTAATGGTGGGGGAGGGGAAGGGGGGCAGGTGCCGCTCTCGTCTCGTGGATAGAAGTGCCCTAAGGCTAGGGCTAATGGCATTGGCTGAGCCTGCTATAAGAAGCTCTTTTCTAATAGCCAACTTTGTGTGTGCCAGAAGACAGACAGATATTGATTGGTCCAAATGCCCTTGAGTTGGCAACATCTGAAATGAAAATCCACCAGGCAAGCACAAACTTTGGGCAAGTTATGTTTTAGGAATGCATTGTAGAAAAAATGGGGAGGGGGTGGGGGGATATGAGGGGAATAAAATACAAAAAAACACAATCTTCCCGCTCCTGCTTTTTTTCATGTTCGGTTTTATAAATATATTTCGTATTTGTGCAACTCACCAATTTTTCAATTTCCTCCCTCTTTTCGTGTTAATCTCATTGGCACCGCATACACATCTGTGTAATAGCTTCTTTTTTTTAATGCGCGTGCTGGTGAGCGTAGCCAGGCGCTCTGTCTCTTTGACATGGTGCCATGGCACAAAAACAAGACGTGCCAAAAACGAGACATCCGGGAGTTTTACAAATAATTCATGCAAGCTAAACCTGAGGCGCTGGATTCTGTGTATATCCTCAATAAATTACATTTTAGTTCAGGTCAGGAAAACTGTTCTCATAGTGTATCATGGATAAATGAATAAATGCACACGATTTGAGCAGCCATGTTTATCTAAATACTAAACCTTTCACGTGTCAGGTATCTGTACTAACACCTGTAATGTGAGCACGCAGTCACACTAGCTTAGTAATGTAACGTAACTTAAAAATACATAAATATATTGACAGATGTGCTCATACAGCATCTAACTTGGACTGGTCACTATTTTTATTATCATTATTATCATTATTATTTCAGTTAAATTACTGCATTTTATAGTTAATTATAATTATCTTATCATTTTAATCAATATTATAATAATATAATAAGTATATAGACCCTTTCAGTCCTGAGTTTGTTTAATTAAGCATTTTTTTTCTTTGAAAAAAAGATTTGGTGAAAGTTTCTTGGCTGTTACCCTTCCAAAAACACCATTCCTGATCAAGCTTCTTCAGACTGTAGAAGGGTCAAGTTGACTGGACGTTGATGCTATTGCTCAAGTGTAAATGGAAGTCGCACTAAATATACTAATTAACAAAAAATATATAAAAGCACCCATATATAAATGTCTTTGATTGCTGCAGCACTCGACATGGAGTTATGTTTGAGGTAAATATGTAAATGATTACAGGTGTGGTCTGATCAGATACTTGCCACAGGACTGTAAAAGTGCTTTCCATACTTCTCTATAAAAAGGCTCTCAGAGGCTGCTTCAAATTAATAAAATAATCTTGCATTTTCAGCAATTACAGATTTGCAGATGTTTGATATTATATTCAGATTGAATTTTAATCTCAAATCTTCTCCTGAACTTCCCAGAAATGCGACTGGCTCAGAAAGCATTTTTCAGTGACTATACGCTAAAGCTGAACCCACAAGAGCTCTAGAGTTCTGCTATATTCCACTCATCCTCCATGCAGTTTCTGTAGCGAGAACCTTTGCAATAAATGTTAAACCTTTTCTTTGGTTATTTTGAACCCAGATTTTATCTTTATTTTTTTTCCCCAGGGAAAATGTACTTCATTGAACAGAGTAGCACATTATTAATACAATTAATAAATGACTGCATATTAATACAATTACTGTACATTTCCTGTACTGACCAGCTCTAAATGCTGAGCCAGTCATATGACCATATTTAATATGTCGTCACACCAGGGTGATGCACTTACAGTGCAGTTTATCGCATAAAGGCTTAAAACAAATTCAACAGTCATCCTTGTAAAACAAAAGTCACACGGTCCCAGTTCAATCACAAAACACCGTGAGACGTCCCCTAGTTTGCAGAAGAACAAATGAAAAGCAGTCAAAGCCAGGATGAAGAGAACAGACTGAAAATGTGACAATATGACAAACAATAGATATGTTCTCCAAAAGCCAGACAAAAGGCATCAGCCCTGCGGTGAGTTCAACATTAATCCAAACTCCACTACAAACCGGATTTTGTGCCTGTTACTTGGCACCAGTGAAAAGCCATTTCCTTTGATTCATGTACGTATGGCTAAAAAAAGCTGTAAGAAAAACAGCATAATGCTCACTTTTTGGTGGCAGTCACTGCTATTTGTTCAGAGTTGTCTCACGACTAATAAAGAAAACAAGGGCCTCGAGGAAAGTCAAAATCTAATAGAGCAAAAGCCTGTAGATGGTGTTAATAACAGCTGTTTGGTCTACTATCTGAACTGATTGTCTGGATCAGTGCTAAGCAATCCATATATTCCCAGGAATCATGAGCAGCCCACGTGGAACCATTTAGGTTTTTAATTGTTTGATTTGCATCTATAGATTTCTAAGCGTAGTGCTTCTTGCTCTCCAGAGAATGCCGTAATGAAATATTGAGTTCACAGGCTCACAGACCACACAGAAATCACAACGTGTGTGTATCTGTGTGTGTGTTGAGAGCTCCAGTAAAATGGATTCAAGAAATCAAAGCCAACACAGATCTTCAGACAGAAAACCAGACTTCTGCTAGTCAGATTACCCAACGCTTCACGTACAGCAGGCAGAGGAAATTCAGTGTAAAGTGCACCAGAACATCCAAAAAATTAATTTTTGACAAATGCATACGTTAAAAATAATCATATTTCCTGAGGAAAAGGACTAAAGGAACTATAATAATAATATATAGCTGCAATCTCACATAGTTATGATTGTCAGTAGGAAGTTAGGACTGATTGCCAAGTGATTGTATTGTCTCTCTACTCTGGGTTATTATTATGAGTGGGGTTATTTTTTATCAAAATTGTTTTATATTTTTTTTATTTTTTTATCTGTGTATTGTCCAGAAAGTTTCAGTTTCCAGCGATGTGAGGGCTAGTGTCACTCTGGCATCAGGAATAACAGAGCAGTTTAATCATGCAGGTACGTTACTACTGTATAATCTCTACTGATTAGTCTTATTTTTTATAACTGTCACTATTATTATTTTTATTATTCTTGTTGTTATTACTATTATAAATATTATTAGAGTGACACAGTGGGGCCATGCCTCATCCAGCTGCTTCTGGTATAATGTTAAAAAAACAATAATAACAGTGGTTTCAATTAACCAAAGCAGCTCTAGCAGGGTGGAATTTGGACCTGTTTATTGGTTCCCTATGAAAATGACATCTAAAAGATCTGCAGTAATAATATCAGTGTTTGTCTCTGAGGATTTCATAACCGTATGCTTTAACGCACTTGTAGCAATGGGTGTGGCCATATCCTGTAGCTAAAATGCTGTTCGATATATATTTTCTGGTCAAATACTGAACATACAGTCCTGTGCAAAAGTCTTAGACCACCATTGGATCTGTTGCTTTATCAATGGTAAAATGACCGTAGGCTACTTAATTATGTCTCAAATTCTTTATTGCCACCATGGACACATCTCCCCAATTTGATCCTGATTCTGCCACAGTTGCCATGTCATCCCTGTATCTGTCTGAGTTTACTCTGGGTACTCACATTTCCTCCTACATTCCAAAAGATGCATAAATTTAACTGATTACTTGATATTAGCCTGATTATGTATGAATAGTTTTAAAGTACCCTAGTGAATTGATGGCAAAGTCTGATTTATTTGTAATAGTGTTTTTTACAATGGAGAACTGTCTTAAAGTGGCTTTAAGAATTTCTATTATCAAATACCAATCCCACACTGAGCAACCCTAGGGCGACAGTGGACGTAAGCATTAAAGGGAAAAAAAACCTTGGCAGTACCAAGACTCAAAATAGATGTTATATGTAAGAACACCGTGAGTCAAAAGTCACAGGACACCCTTTTATTTCAGAAACAAAAATAAAAATGACATATCTGAATACCCCAGCAGGTGAGGCAGGTGAGGGGGCCCATCTTTTATGTCCAGAGCATGGTCACCATCTTGAACGCTCCCATATTGGATCAAAGGCATTTTTTTTCCAATGAGTGGGTGGTCATGTAGCATACCAAAGAAGACCAGCATTGTCTCATAAATAAGTTGCTACAAAGACATATTGCAAGTTATCAGTTAAGTTATCAACACAGAAATTTGTTTGTCACAGGTAACTGAACTAAACATACCATTGTATAAATAAAACAAACAGCTGCTTTAGTGCAATACAACCAGAAATTACAGGAATGTGTTTGCCTTTTTAAAAAACAGGGAAAAAGCCAAACCTAAGTTCAAACCTAAATATTATAAAGGTAGTATAAAAAACAGATCTAAAGAAGAACCGTGGGAAAGTAACCTGATTTTATTATTTATTTGTTATAAGATATAAGATATAAGACAGTTATACTTCAGAAAACGTCAGGACAGTGAGTTTTGAGTGAGTTCAGGATGTGCTAAATACTAAGGGAGATCACACCAAATACAGGCTTTTGCCTGTAGAAAACATTTTTGTTATGATTTTGTTGTACATATTTCCTGTATTTTCTGTTTGTATTTTAATAAAGAGTCGAATGCTATATGGTCATTATACCATTATACCATACCATATACCATATACAAATATAATGGTGAGACATTTGCACAGTACTGTACACTCTTAATATCATTAATAGTATTAATTAATATTAATTATCTTATCTTATGTTATTATAATTACTATTATATAATACATATTGTACCTAAGTGTCGGAAAAAATACAGTAATTATTAACAAATGCAGTTCAAGGCTACAAACTCAGTTTTGGTAATAAAAAGCATATTTGAACATCCTTTCTGAAGATATTTTGCTTTTAGATAACGTATTCAAGAAAGAAAGAAATCCACAGCTATCACAGTAGTGTAACACATAAAAGCTTTTCAGTCTAGTGGAAAATGTGGAAAAATAGGACACAGAGTTGCGCAGTCTTTGTGCCCTGTCAAGACAAGGGGAAAAAAGCAGAAGCAGACAGGAAAGAGGAAAAGCAAGTATTCTCTTGATGATTTAGAGTAAAAATCCTTATAACGGTAAAAGGCTGCAATACATGACTTAAATGTAGGTACGATGAGCAGTTACCAAACCCTGATTTGGTTTTCACTAAGATGTTCCAGCACAAAGCCGAGACCTTAGGGAGCCGGATTTTCCGCTCAGTCTCATTTGACAACGCTGAAAGCTGAAGCCCGTCTCGGTCACAGTTGGACCCCCTGATCAGATATTGGTGGAGAGCAGGTGGGAAGAGGAGGGAAATGCTCTTGCTCTGCCTAACGTGGATATCTTCTATAAGTCTTATGGATATGCTCAGGCCCCTCTGTGAATTCTCTTAAAAGTAGTCAACTCCAGTCCATTCTGAGCGTAATGGGGGGAGTGATAGGGCAGTTACGGGTGTGTGGTGGGGGAGAAGTTGGCAGAAGCACCCTGGGAATGTTGAAGGACTCCCAAACAGCATTTAGCACTTTACTGACCTTGAGCCCACCTTTTTTCCCTCTGAATGTCCTGGTGGGACGCACATTTTTTCCAGTCATTTTCAAATCATTTCTTGAGCCTCTGGAGGACGTAGCTTTGATTGACCAATGCCTTTCAGGCCACGATCATGTTAGAAAGAAAGGACCGTACAGCATTTTACAGAGACATACTTAAAAGTTTCTGTGTCTCTCAGAAAATGGTGGATGTGGAGGGGGTAAGGTTGTGCAATCAAAATGGGATATTCTACAGAAAGCCGGAGATCTGAGAGCAGCTCTCTCTGGAGGAGAACCGACTGATGTATGAAAGTTGCCGTGACTAAATGCTTAGACACGTTCAGTATATCCTCTCATTTTTTTCGAACTTGTCCCAAACTTAAAGAGAGTATTAAGGCAGGTTTGATGTGCCTTGTGAACAGATTTATGCTAAATGAAAGTCACATCAAAAATCACATATACAAATCGAAGGCATGACTCTCATAACAAACAGGCTACAGATTGTTGTGCAGATGGTGAGGAAATGTAGTCAGTGGTATTGTGGTTTGGGGACCACTTGCCATTAAATATGAATGCAGTACGGTTTTATCATTTAGATACTGCTTGGTAAGGTGTGATGAAATTAGAAGAAAGTGTGATAAAGGTCGAAAGAGCGTGTCTGTGCTCGGAACTGAATGATATCCTGCTCTGGCCCGATTAGGATTAAATATATTTTTTGTGCCTGTGAAGGCTACTGGGGATTTCTACAGTGCTGGGCTTTCTGAGCTCTCTGAGCAATAGGAGTAAATTAGTGTGCACCTGTTCTCCTGTTCTGATAATATCTCTCCTGAGACAGGCATTTAAAGCTGAAATAAAAAAAATAATAAAATAAATAAAACAGCACAATGAATAAACAGAATAAAATTGCATTGCAACACCAAGACAAAAGTCCCCGTGTGATAGAACAAGTATGGTTTTGTTCAACTGCCAGTGTAATATCCATACAAGACTTCACTCTACTGGGAAACAACTGAATTTTATAGTGAATATTGCACCAGGAGTCTCTTTTAAAACAAGATACCTGTTTTCCCCAAAGTGCTTATTTTTTTTGCCAGAAATGGAGGTTGGTTACAACTTAGTTGAATAAAAGCTTTATAAAATCAGGTTTAAAACACTGGCTACTGTGTAAAACTTTGATTTGTTGCATTTCACTGGCAAATACTGCTGGTACATGTTATTTAATTCTTAGATCTGGGAAAAAATATTTTCAGAGTGCCACCAAAAACAGCAAACTAGAAGTCTATATTTATTTTACGAAAAAAAAGTGAAAGTACCTAAAACCTACTAATTCTGTGTATACATGTGGGTAAATAAAGATTTTTAAGACGGTGGTGGCATGGTGGTACATCTACTTATAAACAACAACAACAACAATAATAATAATAATAATAATAATAATAATAATAATAATACTGGATAATACCTTACTGGACATTTTATCAGTATACAAATTTCTTATTGGATGTTTGTGTGGGGTGTCTTATTGCATCAGACATAAAACGTGTAATAAACACAGAACAGAGCTGATGTTTTAATGAGTGAATTAATTAGAAACTGTGCAAAGTAGCTTTTTTTTAATCACAGTTTTTGTTGGGACGAGAGAATGAGTTGAATTTGAATGTACATATACAAGTAGTCAAGTAGTGAAAATGGCCTTGTAAGAGTTTCTTGATCTGTTTTGCAAGAAAAAATACAAAAACATAAAATACAGTTGATGTTACAAATAAAATGAGAACCTGAAAAAATATGAATAAATAACATACAGCTGAGCGAGGGCTTTGATTGTGATTATCTGTTTCTGTGAAACATGAAAAGGTAGTTGAAAATGTTTGAAATGTTTGAATTGTATTAAGCATCTACATTTTCTTCAAATGGCCCACTAACATAGCCAATAGCTTGACCACTTCAAATGGTTTAGAACCGCCACTGTCTCAAAGACTAAGTGAATCTGTGAAGATACTTTGTTTAAACTGAAGTGGGCTTAACGAAACTGATTTGTTTGATCATATTTATGAAATCGCATACTGCCAGTCTAACATGCTTAGTTCTTGCAGTTCTAGAGACTTCATGTGAATCTAATTAAAAATACAGTACTAATATTATAGAGAATATACATTTGTGTGAATAAATCTCATATCCTGTACCACAGTAGCGGACTCTGGTAGCCTAGAGGGTACAGTACTGGACTCTGGACCAGAAGGTCCAAGGTTCAAATCCCACCTCTGCCACAGCTACGACAGTTGGGTTCTTGAGCAAGACCATTAACCCACAATTGCTTGGATTGTAATTTGATCTGGATAAGGGTGTCTGATAAATGCCATAAATGTAAATGTAGAGGATGCTGACTTGCACAGCCACTTATCTGGGAACGCTTAGAACACACACACACACACACACACACACACACACACACACACACGCACACATTTAGCTCTGGTGGCTAGAGGTTTGATCCGAGAACTGTCTGCAGTCTTTTAAGAGCACAAGGGGTCAAGTGACTGATGTCTTGACTTCAGATGAGCCATGCACCCTGACCTGCTCAAACCCCCCGACTTAGGACTCTATCACCTACTCACTCTGGCTCGCACACATGAATTGTTGACACAACACATATCTTACAACCCGCGCAGGCTTTCTTATTTTTAAATAAGCAGTTGTTCGGATTAGGGCTGTAATTATTTCTAATCTCTAGCACTCCTGCTATGGGATAATCTGGCATTAGGAGGCCACATTTATGAGATTTCACACCCTTCAGATCACATGTATCCCAGCTGAGGTGTGTGGGGAGGGAAAGCTTCCAGGCTGGACAGACAGCAAAACATGAGCAGTTCCACTGTCATAGTACTGCTAACGCTCTCTATTTCAGTCACATCATTGATTATCAATATTTCATTACATGGTACACACAGCCCTGACCTCCACTCACCAACCAGGCCTTCAGTCAGGGTCAATATATGAAATGGGAGTGTGAAAGAATGATGGGCTATCACTTTCCTCTTACAAGGATTGATTTATTAATGCATTTACATGCAAAATGTTTTGGTTTACTGGAAGGGAAGCCATGAGTCAGTCTATGATTATGATCAGCTGTCCATCACATCACATCACTGTCCATATACATCTTTACTTTACAGAGAACACAGGATTTTATTATAAATGTGATGGCAATATCTGACTTGTGTAATTATTTAGCAGCTCGGAGTAATAGAAGCAGGAGCAAGCTGAAGGAAACTTCAGGTTGTGAATTCAAACCATGGTTTGTAAGTTCTCTATGTAAAATTTAGCTACAATTGACTAGTGTCAAAACTATTCAAATATTTTGTCATTTTCAACAGCAAACAGGAATAACTGCATTCTTGCTTGCTCATATTTGTTCTCGATTTAAGAGCACTCAGCCATACAAGTGGACAAGATAAACTTCAGCAGAACGTATGTTTTACTTCTTAATCTTTCAATAACATCATGGCTTGTTGCAGCATATTGTGACTTAATTTTGTCTTGCAAGCCATTCAATTAATTAGATAAATGGAGTAGAAACAGCATGTGTAGTCTATGTAAACTATGTTATATTCTAGTTTAGAGGATTTTAATCCAGAGAAGTCGATGGCGCGTCTGGAAATGCTTACTATAAATCGTCTTTTTGCACAGTGAAGATTTAAATGGCATTTGTGAATGTAACTATTTATTGCAGTGCTAGATGATGATTTGCTAAATTAATTCCTTGCCCATTTGGTTCTATCAGCTATTAATGAATGACAGTTTTTGCTGCAGTTCATCTGAGGGACTGGAAATTACAAGTGTTCAAACTGAGGCTTACACAATCTTTCAACCTACCCATCATCTTTTGTTTGTCTTTCACTATAATGTCAAGCACTACAGTAAGGTTGTACATTACAGGAGCCTTGTTTGCCAAATAAATTAGCAAAATAACATCTGAAAGCACCACCCCCAAGTGATCTAGTGCCGATATGCAGAAATGGATTAAAAATGAACTTAATTTGACAAAACAAAACATAAAGGTTGTTCTTTAACTTTGCATTTTTTGAGGCTGCACTACGTTAAGTATGTTAATTATGTTAGTTAATTATGAGGCACATGCCCGTATTAACAGAAGGAGTTTCATTTGCTAGATCAGCCTTGGACATCAGAGGACATCAGTGGACACCAAATGTGTGTTTGGCTGAACGTTCGTTGTAAAGAAAAGTTAAACTTTAATCTATTACAGCTAAATCATCTATTAAACAAAACTAATAGTAAAAACCATACACTTATTTAATCCACAATTATTTTATGAGATGTGTGTTTTGTGTTGACCTCTGAAGCTCATCACATCCCTGGTAGACAGGTTCATTAGCATCTCCCTGGCAATTTAAAAAACGTTCCAACCCATTTTTGTCAGTGGCAGAACAGCAGGACACACTTGCAGTCTTTTCATTCCCAGAATAAAACATGTAAAATGCTGCTGTGACGTGACTTTATCAGGGAAAGCAAGAAAAAAGTGTTCGCACCCAGCTGGTTAGCAGATGAAACGGCCTGGTAATGACTTCCCAAATCTTAGCGTGTCATCTCTCATCAAGACTTTCTCGCCATCCAGTTTATTTGGGTTGACCGTATGGGGAAGATAGTTACTGGGCCCCCTGACTGCTACCACCCCCAGCTTGACATTAGGCTGTGTGGCCACGTGCACACACTCACACACAGAGCTTCTCTCGATGGGACATTTTTAACAGTCGTAAGATATGAGATTATTATGCTAGTCTCTAATTAAAGCTCATAGTCAGTGGTACGTCTTACCTTGATGCCCAGCTGGTATAAAAGTGGCATGGCTGAATCCCAACCTTTCCCCTCCCCATTAACCATAAACCGCCTTACCACCTGCTTGGCACTCCTCCCCAATCCTAAGCCTTGTGCTACATCTTACGTTCTGCCCTCCACATACCTGGATGCCCCACATGGGTGCTTTTTGATCAACCTGGTGAAAGAAGCTAATCAAAAGTGGCCATATTGGGCATCGAGGCCATGTGGTGTAAGAGGAAAAGCTCTGGGAGGGGCTCAGGGATAGAGATCATGTCGGAGGTGAGGTCTCCCTTGTGAGTCACAGCCTGTGATGGTCGACGGGTGACAGCGTATATTCTGCAACATCCCTGGAACCAGAGGGCTGGCATGCTGACAGAAGAATAACAAGCGTCAGGCTAATCAGGGTGATAAGAAGGGAAGGGAAGATCTCACAGAAGACACACATACAGTACACACACACAGGGCTAGACTGGCATTCTGAGCCATTTTGTGTGACGTCTTGCTCTCAGGTGACCATTGCAAGAGCATGAGTTCCCTCAGGTAGCAGAAATGGTCAGAGCACCTAGTGTATGTGTCTCTGGCATTTATTGTCTGTGACTGCCCTTCACTTAACGTTTGCTTTTTAAAGGGTTTCAGGTTGTTTATCCTTACATCCCTAGACCGGGGTGGTGAAGATCATCTGCAAAAGGTGGCTATGGCTGCAGGTTTTCACTCGAAATAACCTGGAGCTACACCAGATATAGCTGATCAGTTTTTAAATTCTCAGTCAAAATTATCTTCTAAAACTCAAAACCACAAAATAAGATTTTGTGTGTGTTCTGTGGGAAGCACATATGCAAATAGGGTTTCATCATTTGTAGCCTCTGTCTCGGAAGTTCAGTGGCAAGAAAACAATAATGGTAATAGTAGTGTCTGGGGGGGGTCAAATCCCAGGTGGGGTTTGCAAAGTGAAGGTCGCATGGTGTGAAAAGTTCGTTTGCAAAAACAAACTAAATGCCAAACGCCATCCTTTACAAATGAGTGTTGTGAGATGGTTTTAACACACACAGTGCATTCTGAACTAAATACTTTTCATCACGAAAGCCCTTGCTGTCCATTGCCAAGGCATTGCTTTAGAAGAGAAACAGTCAAAGGGTGGTGCTGTTCTTGATCAGAATCTAATAAATATGTTTAGTGAATCAGCACTCAGTATGGATATGGATATGGATATGGATGGATAACAAATAAAACTGAAGTCAGTTATGTTGTCTACTTCAGGATATAAAAATAAGTGAAACGCTTTAGTAATTTATGTAGAAAAATAAAGTGGAAAAGCCCATCATAGTGTGTTTTGGTGTTTTGCAGTATGATCATTTATTCATTTTCTTGTCTGATTAATCCTGGGTAGGGTCACAGGAAGTGCCTAGCCAGCAGCACAGGGCGCAGAAACTTGTATCCATTACATGGCTTTTGTCTTATTCTCATTTTAGAAAATAAAAGTTATATTTTTCTGCCAAAAAAAAGAAGGATGAGGATATCTGTTTTTGCAAATAAACTCTGTGTTCATTGCCATAGGAACCACGTGGGACGGGTGGGACGTAGTTTGGATGCAGTATTAAAAAACTGAAGAAAAAAACTGAAGAAAAATCAGTATGCCATTGCTAAAGCATTGCACAATGGTGCAATGGTGTCCATGGTCTACCTTTGCCTGCTCCCAGTGGCTTCTGGTGATAATAAGTGGTAATAGGAAAAAAAATACAGCATACCCAATATCATATGGCTAATTGGAAAGGTTTGAGATAAGATCATAATTAGGTACTGAAGATATTCCTTTCAAAAATATAGCTCACCAGGAAGTGTAATTTATTTGAAGTACTTAAAAAAATGTATTAAGCACCTTCCTGTTCCCTGAGTGGTTTTACCTTTAGTCCAAGGAGGGTCCTTGAGGTCTGGTTGGATTCTTCCATGTTCCCCTGGCAGACAGAGCTCAGGTCAGAAGGATGAAGAGGATCATCCAGGAGGAAGATCCTCTGAGACGGACACAGCTCTGCACAACATGCTGCTCGGCCTCTGCTGTCCCTGAGAACATGGCTAGCACATCTCCCACAGCAGCTGTAATGAGTTTTATCAGGAGCTTAAGCTCCCCAGTCGGGCTCACCGGCAGGTGATGAGGGCAGGTGGAGCCTGGTGCCAATCGGCCCCACACGCCACACTGCTGAGTGAGAAGAGAAAGCAACACAGCCCTTCTGGATTTGCACAGGCAACCTAAAGTGCCACCTAAGAGAGAGAAGCTTTATCCTGTACTCCTCTGTCTGCCTCTCTCTCTCTCTCTCTCTCTCTTTGCTCTTTCTCTCAGCTTGTTCTATACCTTTTATTTCTAAGATCTAGTTGTAGGTGTTTAGTGTACTGAAATAAACTCAAGCTTAAGCTCAAGACTATGTCATCATATTGAGCTCATATTTAGCATCATCACATTTATTTCATTTCTTCTATTCATAAAATAATATTGGAATGTCACGTAGCTCAGTTTTATTAACTGTTAGTATATACATGTAGAGATATGATTCGCTTATCACCACAATAATAGTATGTTGTCCAAACACCATACTCTATGCAATACTTACCAATGCTCTAAGGGCCACTCTAGTGTATCGGTATTGACAAAAAAAGGCAAGATACTACAGTGATTCCCCTACAAAGATTTATTTAACATTAACAACATCAACCACCACATATTGATTTCTATATTTAAGACGGCTAAAATCTTATCTCACTATAAAGCTTTGAGCTGTGCATTAATTAAAGTTAATTTAATTCATTTAACTTTCTCTCCCTCCCTCTCTTTCTCTCTCTCTCTCTCTTTCACTCACATAAACAAATTTGTAGATTAAGAAATTGTTTTTATGTGACAATGAGCAACATTTCCTGTTGACATCTCAAAGCTTGTGTTTGCACTTGTGTTTGTGTTTGCACTTGTGTTTGTGAGGAAACATTGATATTAAAAATTGATGAATTGATAAGGTTTTTAAACGTGGCAATGTTAACTGAATATATATATAAGAGTATAAACTATCATAGAGGATTAGAAGTGTTTAGGCCGTCTTGATATGGGCGTGCCGTGCTCCAGTCCAGTAAGTGGCAGTAAAGCACCACATAACAGGCTGCCATAAACACAAAAGGAGAAGAAGTTGCTTCAATGTGTTGTGTTGTTAGCACCTTGGCTGTTCCTGTGTATTAGTCAGGTTTGTGCTTTATTCACTTGACTAGTTGCACATTTGGTGTGTAAGTCATATTCAGTTTTCATATTCATATTCAAACTTTTGTGTTTAGGTTTAGTGTTTAATTGTGTGTCTAGTGTTGTTGTTAGCTTTCTGCCACAGTGTTAGGCTACTGTTTATCCATTGTGTATTTGTGTTTTCCCTGTATTGTAAAGTGTAAATTTGACAAACTAAATGTTTGTTACTAATCATTTTGGTTGTGATGTTAACTGGTTTAACAACTGGTTGAAGTTTAACAATGAGGCTGTCTTTAGTATTATATTAGAAGTAATAGAAAAATAATGGCATCTAGCTACAAGCTATTATATTATATTACAGCCACATTAGGGATGGTTTGATTTATCAAGTTTTCATAAAAACCGTGTCTGCTGATCAGAATTTTGGAATTGCCCAGGAAAAATGTACTGTGAAATCTCAACATAGTAAAGCTGTAAATTGATTGACAGTTTTAATGTGAACTCTAAAGTTTACAGTTCTACTATACATTTTAGATGGTAATTTGGCCACTTCATGGTTCTACTGTAAAAGTTTACAGTACAATTGTAAACCTGGTTGAATATGAACTGACCATAAATTATTTCATAGATCTGTCATGGTTTTTTATGGTAACTTGGGAACTTTAAGGTTGTACTGTCAAAGTTTACAGTACATTTACACCTGGGTGCCTACACCAAGAAGGACAAACTTGGCAGTGTAAGGTTCACACCATGCTGTACAGTATTATTAGACGCAAGAATGATATTATATAGGACATCACCTTACATAAGCCTTTAGCATTTCATCTTTTATACATGCAAATGAAGTCGTCCTAAAACTCCTGAGATAAGAGTGGGCAAACAGAGCAGCACTTTTCAATATAATAATATACCTTTGTTTTACACACACACACACACACACACACACACACACACACACACACAGAGCAGGCTTCATCATAAGCAGTCCACTAATCTATATTTCACTTTACCTTGTTCTCTCAAGCACTTTGCTGCCATGCTTTGATCACAGAAGACAAAAGTGTTCATATCTTTGTGAGTGGTTTGTAGGTTAGTTTATGATGAGGGGGGTTCAGACCCCCAGAGACACATTTTCAGCCTCAAAATTAAACCTCTGTCTCCATTAGATCTCCAGTCCATCTCACCCTGGCCAAGATTTTTGAGGTTAAAAGAGGTTCATAAGGGGAAATGGGTAAACCTTGCTGGAATACAGTATATTGTTTTACACAGTGATGTTGGTAGCTGGGTCATATTATTGCAGGGCTGATTTGTGTATACGTTATGACTGTCAAAATTATTAAAGTGTAGAATACCTTTCTGTTTTTTATGGTGGTAAATGTATTTCCATTTCTTTTTTCTGAGACACCCACAATTAGCGTAATACAAGTAGCTGTGTGCAAATGGTCCCCATAATCACTGTTATTATCCAGCTTTGTTCAATACAGTGTAAAAGTAGATTATGTCATATTATAAGTGGATATGTGTACCTGGCACGGGACATAACAGCGTATTATTTCTAATAATGAAAATAGTACTTAAAATTCTGATAAATGCTTCTGTGTTTGTGTTTACTAAATAAAAGAAACAAATATTTAAAGAAACACATCTCGATCGAAAGAGATGGATAAAAGTGTTCAACGAATTGATTGCTGAATTAACAAATTGTGTTGTCGATGGAATTACCCACCTTTGTGTCACATAATGTTGTTAGACACTAAACTTTGAGAATTTGTGACAAAACTAGGTTTAGTAAGAATTGACGTGAATCAAATAAGCTTCAGTCTTATTCACTTAAAATATATGAATGATTCCCTGCTATGCTTCTCAGTACAGCTGCTATTAGACAATTTTCCCGTAAGAAAAATGCTGAGCAAATAATAGAATGTCAGTGTTTTATGAAAATGATCGTTATAATTTCTTTACACTTACAAATGTTCACCGTATCCTATACTGGCCTTTGTCGTTAAGTGTCTAAATTCTAAAATGAGTCCTGCCACACCGAGGACAACTTGAACCTAGGGACAGCGACAAGACCTGCATCGATGGAACTAAGATTTGGAGAAGAAGTTTACAGTTGGAGGTAAATCTGTGAGATAGGGGGTGCAAAGCCATGCAATGGTTCAAAAGTTAGAGGAATTATGTAGTGAATGCACTTTACAACTGGTAACCAGTGCAGCTTTTAAAAAGGCCATCATATTTGATCTTCTCACATTACTGGTGAATGAAAGAATGCAACTCATTTTGTGAGAACTTCAAATGTAAAGCTAAGTCTAATTTTCACTTAAGTCTTAACACTAAATGGACTCTGTGGAGTTCAACCACATTGCGTAGTACATATCCTACTAAGAGATCAGATTAAAGTGATGGGCAATACACAACAATATCACATGCTCATGCTGCTTGTGTGTTCCTCAATCCATCTAAACTTTCTCGTATCTCCACTGGTCAATATGAGAAATGAAGAGACGGATGTAGCCGAGGGATTGAGGGACGGAGGTGGATTTATGGTTTTTGTCTGTGCACTCATTGTTTAAGTGAGTGTACTTGACCTTCTGTCCGTTTGGAAGATCTGGAACATGTTATTGACTCCCATTTTCCCTTTCCAGCACCGGCCCTATCCTGCTCTCACAATTACTCGCTCTCCCACGGCTTCCCATCAGATTTAGCTAAAGGTCAACATCTTTTCTGGCCCTCGCCGCCGACCTGAGCTGCTTCCTCACATTTCAATAGAGGAAATACTTGTGAATTTCAAAGTTGTTTGACTGTGCTGCAGATCCTGTTGTTTCCAAAAACAAAAAAAAGGCCATTCGAGCTCGCACGCTTCCTCTGGCTCCTGTCATTTCAAAGCAACGTCGAAAAGCATTATCGTGTACTCATGCAAACATATGGAATGTATGTATTAACACATGGGAAATTTCCTTCTTGAGCACAAACTGGGCAGTGATGGTAGTGAATCTGTTCCCTAAATCCACTGCTGGCTCTCAGAAATGAAGCGGGGCAAGAGCGTGAGTTTGGAAGGCTGGCATTTTTGAATTCGTAGCTTAAGAGTGCCATCCTGTGTTCATCTTGGTAATTGCAGGAGCAGCAAAGTCGGATACGTTTTAGATTCTTATGCTCTTCGAGGCAATTTAAGTCCTGATTTAGAGCAGTTTGGTGATCAGTTTGATTTGTCGTCTCATTCGTCGTGACTGGTGACTCGGTTAATGAGGGAAATTCTTAAACTGTGTTTAGTTTTAATCTGTTCTTTGCTAAACCGAGAGTAAGTGAGAGTAATGTAGTACAAAGGTGGCATTTTCACCGGATTTACAGGTGTGACCTTAAAATTGTGAAGCAGATTTTATTCCATGCTAAAGCCTAGATACAAACATAAAATATCAGCTTGCATTGCTGTAGCTCCAAAATTCTTCGTAAACTATTTATTACTGACTACCCAGGAAAAATGTACGGTGAGATTTCATAGTAAAACTGTAAAATGCTTGACAGTATTAATGTTTCACAGTTTGACCATCAAGTCCACAGTTCTAACATGAATTTTTGATGGTAATTTGGCCACATGATTCTACTGTCCAATTTTACAGTATTTCACTGACTAAACTTGCCTATAAAATTGTTCACAACATTCTCTTAATAAGAAATGAAACAGTACCATTAGGCAGCCTGGATATTAATGTTTTTAATATTTGTAAATTGAGTGATTATTTGTCTGAATTACATAAAGATCTGGAAACTATCCATCCCCAGACAAAACATCCAGACACTTCCCTAGCCAATAATTTTCACTCACTCACTCACTCATTTTCATGCACAAATTGAGAGTCTAAGTAGCAGCACAGGAAGCAAGGTGAGAACCACAACTGGACCTCTACATGACATATACACAAACTCACAATGAGATGCTAATTGTAGCCAGAGAAAACCCACATAAACAGGGAGAGAACAAGCAGACTGTGGCTGGACCAGGAATCCAACCCAGGACTCTGGAGGTGTGAGGTGACAGCACCACTTCCTGCACCACTTGGTCACCCTTTAATATCCAGTTCAAGCCACTTACAATTAGATATAATGAAAGCCAATACTGTCTGGTAGAAACTCCACCAGTGTCATGGGAACCAGTCTCTGTCAGTTTCAGCCCTTGTGTCACTAAACGGGAGTTTAATTCATCTAGTCTGTCTCAAGATATTTTTATACCACATAATCAAGCAAGCTACTGATTTTGAACAATAAGGTACTGCTATTGTTTAATCAGTTTTTCGGGGAGTGTCATTCTGTTTTACAAATGCATTGTAGAAGTATTGCATAAAACTTACTAGAATGGGTATGAGTAAGCACAAAATATATTTAAGGTAATTTAAGATGTTTTTTGTATATTTGGAGTACGCTTTACATCTTTTTTTTCGACATTTTTGTTCAATATGCTGCTCTCTATTCATTTAGTATGTTTGGTCAGTAGCTTGCAATGTAAGTAGTAAAAGATGCTATCTTCCAGTGAAGTGAACATATTTTATGCTGTGAGCTTTACTTGGTTTCTTGCTAGTTTAATACCAGATCATTTTCCTAAGACAAGATATTTTCACTTGCTTTTTTGTTGTCTGATGCCTAAAAGCCTCAGGAGAACAGACACGTGCCTAAGCTTGCATGTAGGGCAGAGTCAAATCTGCTTGGGTAAAACCTAACCCGTCTGCCTGTATATAGAAAGAGAGTGTGTGTGTCTAAAGATCACCTGCCTTCCTTTCTCAAGTTAAAAAGTCCAAAATGAAAGCCACGGCAGACCTGTTTAAATTAGCCTTTCCCCTGGTGCCTTTTAAATCAAATAAAACACAACAGTCGGAGTCCAAACAAGTTAAAAGAACGTCCTGGCGGGTTTTATCCACTAAAGCAATAGTAACTAGAACAACCTTCTCAAAGGCTAAAGTGTCCCAATGGCCCGACACTCAATAAAGATTTGGCTACTTAAGAAGGTCGAAACAGCAAGCCATTAAAGGGCTTGACACAGACCCAGCTAGCACACTGCTTTCACCATCGCTCACACCGTGCTAATGCAATTTCTCACTGATGGTCTGTCTCTTTCAACCCACTGATAGGTTTAGGCTGATGCATGATGCAAATGACACAGCAGTTGTGATTTAAACCTACATATATATCTTCATCACCTGCAGGCTCTCTCTGCATCTCCCAGGTCCCTCGAGATGCTCTTATTCACTTTCACTCCATTCTGTCTCCTCCTGAACCACAGCCACCTGATTCTTGGCTAAAAGCTCCATTGCGTTAAATGGTCCGTATAGATCTATCGATTCGTAAGGCAAGGATAGACGCTAAACACTCATTTTTGGCATATTAAGTTCATTATTGCTTTTTCTGTGACTAAAATAGTTTGAAATCTTACTTAAATCTCATTGCTGCTAACCTCTAATATCCAGATCCATGAACTTGAAATTCAGCTTGACTGCACCCACTTTATTGGACTATTAGTTAATTAAAAGTTGCTTTATGCCAATAATGAGTCATTATAGAGACTCATTTTTAATTCATGGGGCACTGGGAGTAAAACTTCTCCCCTCTGTTAACTGTCAGAGCTGTGTCTTGTCAGATACGAGTCAGTTCGGAGTGACTGCACATCTTCAAACGTCCAGCTCTAATTAAGGATGAAAGACGACGGGTTTGAGAGCAGCCCAGACACACTCCTTTTTCACTCAATCATTTCTCAGCCATAGAGGCAGCTTCCAAATTCCCTTACATTACTGAATTCCAGAAGGCTTGAGGACTGTCACTAGATACTAAGCCAATAGATTTAGTGTAACTTATCCTGTTAATCGGCAGTCTGCGTGATTTACTGCAGCTATCAAGAAAGTCTTTAAAATTGTAGTCTAAAAAACGTTGAATTTTTTTAAGTCTAAGGCTGATGACTGTGTTAAGAATTAAAAACATTGTGGTGGTCTTTAAAATCTTATTCCAGGTTGAACCATTCCTGTAGGTGGACTGGTTACAATAACCTGACTCTAGCTATGACCTGCAGTTAATTAGTGACAATTAAAAGCCTAAAATGTGCAAATAAATGGCAGGTGACCATAAGACCTAAGACCTAAGAGTTTACTTACACTTTAAGCTTGGTGTTCCTAATAAGCCTGATGTGTTTGTTTTGAGGTTTTGACTGACAGTCATGTGTGTTGTTTGTCAGGCCACAATCAAGTCTGCAGCACTACGATTACAAGCTTACATCAAAGTTCCTCTTTGCCTCCACATCCTTTGCCCATTTGGATCCCAGTGGAGATGTCTGCTAAGACATGTGACACAGAGTGAGTGAGAGAGAGAGAGAGAGAGCGAGAGAGTCAGAGTCAGAGTGAGTGCAGTGTTGTGGGTGCTACAGGTTCAGTTTCATGGCCCTGAGCATTAGCGCTGTTCTCTTTGTTGCCGCTGTCATGCGTAAGGAGATAAAGTTGAGGAGGGGCCCGGCATGAAGCCATCCAGGGCCGACACCGCTAATCTGCTCTTCCCCTCAATCCTCTTCTACCCTCTACAGCTGCTGCACCAGTCCCTGTGCTAAATCCGCCATATCTCCCTCCCAGGACCTCAGCTCTTGTGTTTGAACAATGCCCTCTTAGCTAGGCCTGGACAGCAGCCCAAGAGCCGCTGTCATTCTCTCTCGCTCTTCTTCAGGAGGATGCCGCTGGTGCATACAGCAGTGTCAGGATAGAGTAAGAAAGCAGCTTGGTGGCCTCTTTATTTGCGTTTCAAAACTATTTTGTCCTGTGACAAAGCATGGTAAAACGAAAGAGAAAGAAAAGAGCCAGTTTGTTGCAAGCAAAGCACTTCATTAGAAAGAAAGACTTGCATATAAAAGCTACAGATAAGCTGTGTGCATGAGTGTGCAGGCATGTATGTAGCGCTTTAGCTCATTATTTTGCAGTCCAAATTATCGCCATGATAGGAATACACAATAAATGCTGATTTAGAGCTCATAGGGATATTTGGCCAGTCCCTTTGAGATCTTTGTTTATGCAGCAAAGCAGGGTAAGTAGGCAAAGTGGCATGAGTGGATACAAGTGCAGTTTAGGCTGCTTAAGTTCACACTGTTAGCAAAGCACTATTATTTAATGACAAGAGAAGTATTTTGATAAGTAAGTATTTTTTAATATATGTACTGTATCTTATTAGTTTTTTTTTTGCCTGAATTAAATGTTACTATACATGTATTTCAACACAAGAGTGTTGTTTAATTAGAACAGGAAATATATTTTCTACGTCCTATAGGTGCTTTATTTTTCAGCACCTAAGAACTTTTCATTCAGTATGGCTTTTGTGTCTTTTGCTGAGGAGAGGCTTCAGTCTGTCCCACTCTGCCATAAAGCTTAAATTGGTGGAGTGCTGCACTTATGCTAGACCTACTGTAAGTGCTTCCCATGTGCACACAGGATCTTTGGAGCTCAGCCAAAGTGACCATTGGGTACTTGGTCACCTCTTGTACCAAGGCTCTTCTCCGAAATAACTGGAGAAGGCAAGTTTGGTAGCCAGTTCCAAACTTCTTGTAAGAATAAGAATTCTGGAGGTAACTGTGTTCTTGGGATTTTTTTTGTGAGACTGAAATATAAAAATATTATCAAAAAATACAGAAAAACTAAATATATGCTTGTTTAACATGATCTTACTACAAGTATAAGTAACTCGCAGCAATTTTTCAGGACCACGTGTGTGTGCTTGTATGCGTGTGTGCACATGTCGGGATTACAGCGATGGGAATAGCCTGGCAACCTGCTCTGTCAAGTCTGTCAAGTCCTCAAATCTCATTTGAATACTAATTATTTTGGTCAGTTTATAAACTATAGATCGACCCACTATCTTGGTTTCTCTTTCTTGGTCCTCCATCTCCAGAGAATCTGAATCACCTTCCCTTCCGCCTAGTCTCCTGTCTTGCCTTCTTTCATTATACAACACATGACCCATCACATATTCTTCTTTTACTGCCATTCAGGCCTTGTTGCCAGCCATCAGAAAAGGGGGGTCTAAAAGCACTCTCCTTGTTTCATCTTTCCCCCGTTCCAGCTTTTGTCCTGTTTCTCTCTCTCTCCCCTCTCTCTCAGCGAAAGAACACTTGCCAATTGCTTTTTCAGCTTCTCCCCAGTGGAGCAAGCTGCATCTACAGAGCTGACAATTCCTACTACTTTTATTGTAAAATTTCTTTTCGTTTTCTCCTCCTCTCAGAATAAAAACACACCAGAAAGCCGTATGTCTGTGCAGCTCCTGATTGAAATGAAGTTATCCAACTATTCATATCAGCACTGTTCAGATTTTCTCACCACCGCATTTTCTTCCCTTTTGATCAGCATTTTGATCTAAGTCTATTTTCAAAAGACAACCTCTGAATATGATGCTAAGCATGTGCACTCAACTTGATTGAAGTCAGCATTGATAATCGTTGACTGTGGCGAGGTCTGATCTGAGTGGAACCTGTCCTGTTAAATCGCTGTATGGTCTTGGCCGCTGTGCTGCAGCTCACTTTCAGGATGTTGGCAATCTTCTTGTAGCCTAGGCCATCTTTATGTAGAGCAACAATATTTTTTAGATCCTCAGAGAATTCTTTGCCATCAGGTGCCATGTTGAACTTCCAGTGACCAGTACAAGAGAGTGTGAGAGCAATAACACCAAATGTAACACACCTGCTCCAAATTCACAAATAAACATTGTCACTTGAAACCAGGGAGGGAAAATGGCTAATTGGTCACAGTTTACAAATCAGTGCTTTAGAAATTAATGGCTGTGTGTTGAGTTATTATTAGGACACAGCAAATTTACACTGTTATGTAGGTTTTAGACTGACTACATCAAAGTGCTACATCTTCAGTGTTGTCCCATGATAAAATCTAATAAAATAGTTACAAAAATGTGTGGGCTATACTTAGTTTTGTGAGGTGATATATATTGTAAACATACAATTTATGAGGTACAGCTTTCTACTCATTTTTTTTATTCAATACATCACTGAAAACCTTTCTAAACGATTTTGTTCCATATCAACATGATAGCATTACACAGTTGCTGGGGGTTTGTCGGCTGCACATCCATAATGCAAATCTCCTGTTCCACTACACCCCAAAGGTGTTCTGTTGGGTTGAGATCTGGTGACTGTGGAGACCATTTGAGTACAGTGAACTCACTGTCATCTTCAAGAAACCAGTTTGATAAAATTTGAGCTTTGCATCATGGTGCCTGGAAGATGATGGTACCCTGCTGTGGGATGCACATAGTCTGCAGCACTACTCAGTCTGACTTGTGACATTTAAACAATGCTCATTTGGTACTGAATGGCTAAGAGTGGTCCTAGAAAGTCCCCCAGACACCACTGCACCAACCTGAACCATTGATACAAGGCAGGATGGATCCTTCTTTAATGTTGCGTAAGCTAAATTCTCGTTGAATATGCAAGTCTCATCTCAGTACTCATCTTTTTTTTCTGGATGTGACAAGCCTTATGGAATAAATTTACGATGAGACATATACTGCTCACAAAAATTATCGGATACATCAAAATTAAATCTTACCTAATTTTTGTGAGCAGTCTATATACAGTGGATTCGGTTAATTGGACCACCGGTTAATGGGACCAGCTGCTTATTCAGACCAAATCCTAAAGTACGGAAACAAATCCTGTTATATAGGTGTAATTTTATTCGCTTATTTGGACCAAAGTACCGCTTCATCGGACCAAACAACGGCGAATAAGAAATACGTAATATCCGTAAAGAAACTCTTCATCTCTGGCCTATCTACCCAAAAACTCCCGAGTTTCCCCCCAGCCCTCTGCTTTTTTATTGATTTTTATTTCAGAAACAAAAGAGACGCTCCTTTCTTATCATAGCCGCAAACTTTAACAGCTGACACCCAGAAAGATGACCAATTTCACACAGCACTGTTGTGTCCCACATTGCCAAATTTCGAGAAACAGGGACTGTGGACAAACACCACTACTGAGGAAAAAATACTTTTGGCAGCCTTTGTAAAAAGTCAGTGACATATGCACGTGTATGTACTGTATGTGTGTTGTAAGCTTTTGTCCTACTCGGATGAAGGCACCTCTTGTGCAAAACTTAACAAAACTAATCCAGACACCTAATAAATATGTTAACCTCGAATATACCTCCTGTTCCTGTGACTCTGGCCCTTTTTATTTATTTTTTTTTTTTTAAACAATCATCTCAAGCGTGTGATAAAATTCATGATGCGATGTCATTCAACTTGTTTACCAGTGTGTTGACAAAGATATTCTAATTCCTTCATCCATTGTGGGAGCCCACAAAGGAATTTATCTTTTCAGGTGAAAAAGGTGAAGATACTATTCATCGGGTCATGATTGCAAGTGCAACCTTTCTGTGTGTGCGCCATGTTACAGGAGCTAGTCAAAAGGCTGGGAGTGTAATCAAAGGCTGCAGCCGTGCTTGAGGTCTGCTGAGAGTTTGCCTTTGCTCCCAACACCTTTATCTCTCTCAGCTGGTGCTGCAGGGAGCCTCAGCACAAGGAAAAGTCATTCTATAGCCATTGTTCCTCCTAATTGTACTCAAGACTTCTAGATAAGTGTGTAGCAAGCCACGCAGAAATGTCCACGGTCACAATCATATGTCTCTCTCTCACACACACACACCCACACACCCACATGCTCATCAGCGACACTGTGCATCATCAACAATGCAAGAGGGGCAAACTAATGTGCGTGTGGGTTTGTATGGTTGATGGGAGGAGGCAGAAGCACTTGACAGAATTAGTGGCTTCTTTTTTCATTTCTTTTGATGGGCAAATCACGCAGCTTTCATCTCTACGTACTTAAAGATGACACCCCAAACCGGCAGCTTGTGCCATTGTTCCAGCCTGAGCTTATTCAACACACTGGCATTGTCACCACTCAAAGCGAGGCCTGCTGCTAATTTAAAGGTATTTATTAAAATTCAGGGTAGCCATTACACTGCTGCACATGGGGGGGAATCCAGAGAGGGAGAGAGAAAGAGGAAAAAAAATGAACAAGCTGCTTAATCAAAAGTTAATTGTACAATTTTCATGCAGATGAGTGCCGCATATACGTGCTTCCCAGCTCTGCGATTATTAAAATAAAGAAACAAGCGTTATAGAAAATGTGGTGGGACTCTGCGGCCAGTAAACAATCAGGGCAAGTTTAATTTGTGGTAAACAAAATGGAGATACACAAGGGGTCTGGCAAGGAGAGGATAAGGTTAAATTAAATTTGCAAATGTACAGACACAAGGCGTTTTGTGTTGGAGTGGAGCAATTACAGGCATGCTTTAATGAAGCCGGGTCTGGCAGCAGGGGACACGTTCAGCTTGTACACGACCTACAAGCAAAACCTCCTACTGAACACCAAATTATAGCAGCAAGTCTTAAGAGAATGGTTAGTTCTGTAAAGCCTCCTTTGCGCTCTCTCTCTCTCTCTCTCTCATATACAAAGATATTTGCATGACTGTACATACATAAGCAGTTAAAAGTTTGGACATAGTTAAGAGCTACTCTTTTCACAGCCTGAACTGTAGATTATATTGAGTTTAAGCAGAATTTAAGTTAAATTCTTGTCTCTTGTTGATTTAAAATACTTACATTGCAGCTGTGCCTTCTATCATTTGTTTGTTGACCTTTTGCTTGAATAGTATCTCTAATATATATATATCATCTGTTCACATTTACTCTGAGTCTCTGTTTCATCTGGCTAATCTTCCCTGTTGTTTGTAAAATAATATTTACAATTTGTAAATACAGTCTCCAATGCATCGTGGCTTCTGCCATACTGAAGTATTCAAGTATTCTATATTTCAGCGGTATTTCTTGTTGGCTTGATATATTGCTTGCACAAATATTTCTTGTGAAAATAATTATTATTTCTGTTACATTAGCACAAAAATATTTTCTAAAAAAAAATGGGATTTCGGTCACATAGAACATAATGTGGTCACTAAACGGGACATACCAGTCGATGCCATATGGATGATTCCTTAGACATAACCTATCATGTCTGCAGAAGACACACGACCCAGCCAGAAGGCATCGCCAGGGCTTAAGGCCAGGTCACTGCAGGGTTGGACTAGTGTATTAGATCACTGCAGCACCTGAGCACACATGTTCAATCAAAATTCAGAATAAAAGGTATGGATCTAGAAATGCACCCTGATCAGGGTACCAGTGTATCTCAGCCTTAGTCGTTTAAGTTTGTCAGCTTCCACTTGAACCAGGTTTATTGTCTTTCTGTAACTTTACAAACAAGACCATAGGATAGCCTAAAAAAGCAGTATTCATTAGCTTTGAGCTTTGCCCAAAATGCCATTCTATTTGGAGTTTCCTGTATCGTTTTCCTTTGGAATGAAGCCACATTTTTTATCTTAAGCTCTATCTGTGTTTTATTATTCCATATGAAATTAGAATTGCCTAAAATAATTTGTTGAGATCATGCAGACGAAAGTAAAACCAGAGTTTTTTTTCTATTATGTGCTTGAAACAGACAGTAGTTTGTGCATGACTTCATAGTGTGCAACTCTTAACAAAGCCTCACTGATGTGAGAAGTAAATTCTGTTTATTAACAGAGAAACAAATTTAATTAATTGTATCACATTGGCACCTAATAATAATATTTTAATTAAAATTAATCGAAAAGTTGGGTTATGTTAGGATAATATTAGTGACTGCACAGACTAAAGCAGGTTTGAAATAATCTCGACTCAATACTGACATCTGCAGGTGTCTTGGCAGTATCACAATTATACCTATACGTTTGCGTTTTTCACAGAATAAGTTATGAAAATACTTAAATATGTCAGATTTTTAACGACGAGTATAGTGTAAAAAGTTCTTGTTTTTATTTAAAACTTAAAATGAGGAATTGATGAAGTAATTAAGTCTAGTTCAACATAATTTGGTGATTGTCCACAATTTCCCTGAGGGAACGCTCCCAAAGGAATCAATAAAGTTTATCCTTATCCCTATCCTTATCCAACCAAGACATTTTGAACTCATATTGACTCATGGGAAGACTCGTTACGGGCTCCCATCAAAGCAGTTTCAGGTACATCCCTCTGGAAGGACACAGTTGGTTTGATTCCTCCAGAAGGAATCTGAGGCCATGGCTAGAGAAATAAGAAGTAGATGAACACTAAGACTGAAAATGACCAGACTGCACCCTGGTCCATCGAGACTGGAACCTTGAATTCGTAAGAATTTTAAGTATAGTTACATGAGGAATCGTGCTGCTAAATAGATGGTATTTTACTCTATTTGACCACTAGATGGAGCAGTATACAATTGACCAGATAAAACCTCGCCTGCCATGCCCAAACCAAATGTATGGATTTACTGGAACCTTTAGAACTCAGGTTTGACTATTGAATAATGGAACGCCTAATCATATTATAAATATTTTATGATATCTTTTCATGGGACGACACTGAAGATATGTCCCTCAAAGGTGTGTTTTGGGTCTTTATCATGTTGGAATACTGACCTGTGGTCACCGTTTCACCATACGTGTTGGCATTTAAGGTTCCTTTCTTTAGCCTGTAGCTCCCCACAACCTATTCTGAGTGGAGCCTGTCCTGTTAAACCGCTGTGTGGTCTTGGCCACCGTGCTGCAGCTCACTTTCAGGGTGTTGGCAATCTTCTTATAGCCTAGGCCATCTTTAAGTAGAGCAACATTTTTTTCAGATCCTCACAGTTTTTGCCATGAGGTGCCATGTTGAACTTCCAGCCCAGTTCACACCTGAGCCATTGTAACACTGATGAATCCCATTATTCCGGTGAGGAAAAATGGCTAATTGGGCACAATTTGGCCAGTTTCACTTAAGGGTGTACTATGTTTGACAGTGGTTTAGACATTAATGGCTGTGAATTTTTGTGTTGAGGACACAGCTAATTTAAATGGTTACACAAGCTGTACACTGACTACTATACATTGTATCACAGCGTAATATTTTCAGTGTTGTCCCATGAATAGATGGATGTACTCACTTGTGTGAGATACTATATTATTTTTAGACATTTACATTATTTAGCAGACACCTTTATCCAGAGCGACTTAAGCAATCATGGGTTAAGAGCCTTGCTTAAGGACCCAAATGCAGCAGCTTGGCAGAGGTGGGATTTGAACCCTGAACCAATACCTTAGAAGCTAGGCTACCACAGTCCTGTGGCCTTCACAGGCTTGAAACAATGCATTTAAAAATAACTTTATTTTAGTCTGTGAGAGAGTTGTCCAAAAGTAGGATCTACCATCAGGGTAGCCAAGCTCAAATTCCCTGCCACCTTAAGTGTTCAAATTAACTCACCTCACATGCATCAGCCTGGTTCCTCTTGATGGATGTTTTTATTCGTTTGTTTGTTTTTGGTACAGATAAGTGTGAAGAACGCGACTGATATCTAGTGTTTACTCTAAGCAATAGCGCTAAGAAAACACTAGGTGTCAGAAGCTACTTTTACACTCTTTGTGGAAAAATAGTGACATCACTAAAGGACCTTACCCACCAAGAGTTTAAAGAAACTGAGCAGAAAAATAGTGCATGTGCCCTGTGATGGACTAGCTTCCTGCCTAGGGTTGTCCTACAGCCTAAGGATTAAATAAGGTTATGAAATGTATTGAATTAATGAATTATTTATTTAGGCAGCTGTGTGACACCTGAGTGAGCCACAAGCTGAGACTATAGTCTCAAACCTGGGTGTTGACAATGGTATGGTAACAAATTGTCACTGCAACACCTGAACACCGATACATAAGAAAAAGAAAGTACTTTTGCACAATAGAACATTTTTTTTTATAGAAAATGATGTTGCATTAATGATGTTGTCATAAATAACTGTAAATGTTAATTAAGAGAAACTACTGAAGTAGACTGAAGATGTTAGCTGTTTCTATGGCTAAAACTGTAATTATTAAGATGTCTATACACTTATATTATAACACAGTCCTTAATGCTTGGAAAACACCCACACAGACAAAACGTGTATATATATTATCTTTTAATACGGCATCATTTCCAGTCGTGTATCCATGACGTTGTGCTTTGAAAACCTGTACGGCATATCTAGCCTTCCATTCATACATCTCGTACAATCATCCCTGCTGTAGGAATGGTGCTGACACTGCTGTAAATTTATAGGGCCACTTAAGCTCTGATACAAAATCGGCAACTTGTTTTTGACACGTGGTTGCATTGGTTATTAGATCTTAAGATTTATAAAGAGGTAAAAAAGAAAGGAAAAAAAAACACAATCAGTGATCATAAAGTATGTAAATCACGTTTGAATAAATAAAATTCCAACATCAACACAAAAGTTTTCAAATGTGTAAGAATGGACTGTAAGCAATAATACATAAATACATTTACAATACCTACAGCTTTACAAACTTTACAGCGATTAAAAAGTTAGACTGTTAAGTCAATGAGATCCAGGAATAAACAAATAAGACTGTATTAAAAACATTGCTGGAATGATTTCATGAGGCTTTAAGACACAAACCATACGTACAGTTAAAAACAGTGTGTAGCTTTAGTATGGGACATTGTTACAGATAGATATGATACGTTAATAGACAAGTGCATAGCAAAATAGAAGCGAATCTTATCCAGTTACAGAATAAAATCCTGACCAACTGGTATAAAACATAGAACAGAAAAGTTTAAGGCAGATTGAATCATTTAAAATTGGCATAGTCTGAGTAAATGTCGACAAAGTCTTGTACCACTCTGTAGCAAAAGTCATATTGTTCCTGCAGAGAAAGGAAGAAAGAAAGAGCATCCATTATATAAGTTAACATATACATGTGTCATGCTGCATTTTGGAAGGTGTGGGTAGCAAAGATTCGTACGTACCACGGTCTGCACCATGTGTGGCCGCTGCATACGTAAACTCTTCACAGTCTGAAAGACGTCCAACAGGCCCTCGGCCTTCACACGCTCCAGAATATTACTTAGGGCAATAAACGTACCGGTCCGACCTGCTCCAGCACTAAACACACACACACACACACATGTTCAATTGTGACGTATTTAACAAGCACTCATTACAGTAGTCATATAATATTCAGTAAGAATATTTGAATCCCATTTTGTTCACTATTTTCAAATAGGTGGCCTAGTGGCTAAGGTGCTATACTATGGACCAGAAGGTCCAGGGTTCAAGTCCCAACTCTGCCAATTTACCACAGTTGGTTCCCTGAGCAAGGCCCTTAACCCACAATTGCTTGGATTGTAAGACTGTATTAATTACAAGTCGCTTTGGATAAAAGCGTTTGCTAAATGCTGTAAATGTAAATATTTCTCTAAGTGAGTCTAAGCAATAAGATTACATTCTTAAAAGTCCATAGATAACATTTATTCATTTATTTTCCAGTTCAGGGTCAGTTCAGTCTGGTCCAATTCAGGGCCATCGTGGGCAGCACAGGGTACAAATGGGAACCAATTCACACACTCGCTTATGCTGGGACACTTTTGGAATTGGTGGCATAATGATCAAGTTACTGGACTGTGAACCAGAAGGTCCAGGGTTCAAATCCATGTTGCCACGTTGAGCAGAGATTAATCAAGGCCTTGAGTCTATAACTCCTTGGACTGTAAAATTGTATGAGGTGCTCATACAATCACTCTGGATAAGAGCATCTCGTTTGTTAGGGGCGAGAGATTTTAAAGCCAAAAAGATAGATACTGTGGACTGTGTTAGCCTAGCGGTTAAGGTACTGGACTCTGGACCAGAAGGTCCAGGGTTCAAATCCCACCTCTGCCAA
>JAUZST010097063.1:0-18848 GCA_034779995.1 Parotocinclus haroldoi
ATAAGACAGGAAAAAGCAGCACAATGTACCTCTTTAGCATCTGACTGATAATCCTTATCCTCTCTCTCTGTCTTTTCTTCATTCTGTCTCTTTTATAAAGCGTGTTGTTCAGGCCCTGATTTGTGAATACCAGGAATCGCATTAAAAGACCTGACAGCCAGAGTTTACTGGAACGGCTTGGGCAGGGCTTGTGTAAAGTGGGCAGGACTTAACTTGCATTACATTATAGGCTGCCACCGGTGAGTTGAGTTCACTCTCTCATTAACAGAGTACAGCTTTTGTCGCTGTAGTTTGCTTGAAACTATTTATTAAGGACACTTACCGCTGGTCTCCAAAAGACAGGATCAGCCTGAAACTTTGGATATAGTTCCCTGCGTGTTCTTACGGTAAGCAACGATGTCCATGTTCTTTTCCAAACTTTCTCTTTTCAAAGTATAACTTTCCACTCGGGTACTCTTTCTGAAGGACCTTTCAGAAATACTTTAAGGGTACTTGTAATCAGCAGCATAGCTGAACAACCTTAGGATCCAGAGTACTACTTTTAAAGTACTAACAGTTTTTTTGTAGACCTGAGCTGTACGATTTGTGTGTTCAGATTGGTGGTGGTAGGTGTGGAGCTTAAGCAATGACCTACATCATTCACACACCTTTCGCACACATAGGCCTCCGTCCTTTACTAATTATCTATAGGTCTGAACACTCCCCTCCACCTCCATCTGTGAGTAACAGCTGACTATGTTGTTCTAACACATCTCTTCCTTTTGTCCTCAGGTATCGATACACCTTGGGATAACACGTTGGTTCCTACTCGACTGTGTTAGAAGCACCATGGTCACACACAGCAAGTTCGACACGGTGATGGGCAGCTGCCACCTTGCCACTATCCACTACAAGACATTCAGTTCGAACCTGCAGTACCAGATGGTGGAGCAGGCTGTCCGTCGGCTCCAGGAGAGCGGCTTCTACTGGAAATCGATTGGTGGGAAGGAGGCAGGCGTTATGCTGGCGTCACAGCCCAGCGGTACGTTCCTGATCCGTGACAGCGCCGACAGTCGCCACTTCTTCACCCTGAGCGTCAAGACTCCATCAGGCACCAAGAATGTCCGGGTGCAGTGCGACAGCCTTTCTTTCTTCCTGCAGACCGAGCCTGGGGGCGAGCGGGCAGCACCGCGCTTCGACTGTGTGCTCAAGCTTGTGCACCACTACATGCCTACCTCCAAGGGCAACCCTCGAAGCGCATACTACATCTACTCGGGAGGGGAGAAAATCCCTCTGGAGCTGAACAAGCCCTTCTCTCGCACCATGTCCTCATTGCAGCACCTGTGCAGGAAGACGGTCAACAGCCAAAAGGACGTCTCTGTGAACAAGGACAAGCTTCCTCAGCCACTCAAGAACTACCTAGAGGAGTACGATGTTTCTCTTTAAACGACAAAACGATAAGGCCGATCTAAATGACCCACTGCCATCTAGTAGAGAAGCTACAAGGAATAAAAGAAAGGAATGGAACATGTTGGGTAAAGATGATGGCATGCTGCGGGCACATTGCCATCAAGGACAGGAGTAAAGCAGCTACAAAAAGTGAAGCAATGGAAAGGATTGAGCTTGCCATAGTCAGACTAGAAGAATCAGGACACTGATTATAGAAGGTTGCGTCTCAGGAGGCTCCACGGTAAACTGGAGTGGAATCAGTGCTTCTGGACTGGTCGACACAAAAATGCTGCTATTTCTCGTGTTGGAAGACATGAACTCCCACGAACAGTTCTATTTACACATATAGTCAAGACAATGGTCCACTTCCAGACTGCATGAACTATCTGGCTTCTCAAGTAGAGCTAGTGATTCTAACAGGCTCTCAGTGGTTACAGTATTCCTTTGCTGTAACATGATTCACTCTTCGTGCCCACATGGGCACCAATCTCGCCTCCACAGTGCCCTAAATCCAAGTACTGAGCCTGTCTGCGCATTTAGAGGAAACCAGTGAACGCCTTCTTCCAAGTAAATATTTGTGCCTTTCATGGAAAAAGGAGGGACTGAGAAGCAGCGTGGCACCCAAGCCAGAAGGGAAAGATGTGTTTCGGAGGAATTTCTGCGAGGGCAGAACAGAAACCAAATGTGATCGTTTTATGATCATTGTTTGCCCTGTTTAGATCAAAACCTGTACAAATAGGCGGATCTGTAACGCTGAGGCTGTTGCAAGTCCAGTTTTGTACGTTTACAGAATGTGAGAGTTGGGACCAGAACGTTTTCTCACTTCAGTAAGAAGTGTGGTAGCAGAAAATGTGCGTTAAACGAATGTATTTCAGGAGCACTTAACCCTCCTGTCTGTGAGAGTCAGGGCCACCCTCGTTTTATGCTTGTACTTTAACAAGGCATTGTTTACATGTGTGAAGATGATTTTTATCTGCTGACGTTTCAACGCCGTGTGTGTTCACTTGCCTCTCTGTAAAGACTTGAAAAACCGAAAAAACAAGAGCAAGCAGACTGAAATACTTTGCACATTATTTATATTTATACAACATTTCAGTAATTTATATTAAAGAGCACTATTTTTCTAACAAGACAAGCTTTGTGTGTTTGTGGTCATTCCTTGTGACATCGTGACATTGCCAACAATGATTGGAAATCAGGTTAGGACATACGTTTGGCTTCTTAGTACCCCTTTTACACATCAGCCATAGTGAAACTTTAGGTGAACTAGTCCTGTCTGGAAAACACACACACACACAAACACACACACACACACACACACACACACTACAGACACTGAGCCTGTTTGTGGACTGATCACAGCAGCCATCCTGTTGGAATGAATCAGAGTGTTGATTCAGATTTACTTCTGAATATGGGAACTTTCCCCCCCTTAACTGTTTGGCATTTCCCGTTAACACTTAGACAATCATGAGTAAGTCATGTTGTACAGACAAAATTATTGTATCGCACAATCAGATGATGGTCCATTTCTCTGCTATGTGAAAATGTATCGTAAAATAATAATTTAGACATTATACTGATCAGATGAATTGCTTGATTGTGCTGATAGGTTGGTTTATTGTTAGACCAAACAGCCACATATACATCACTTAGCATTTTGGTTGTTCTTTTGATCAGTACCCATGATTGTAACTGATGATGGTTATTTTATTTTGAGACGGAATGCAAACCAACCTATGTGTGTACGTTCACGTCGTGCAACCTCTTCAAATCTCTGCTTTGCACTTCCAGTTTGTTCGTAGCGCTGCCCTATTAATACACCCAGACTGACAGAGCGTAACATGCTATAACCTGCTTACAGAGCACGTACCGTACAAGCATAATGCTCTCTAATGACACTGGCCGGGAAGGGGTGGGTTGTACAAAGGATTTGTCGCACGCTCTTTCGCCTCAGGCGGGTGTTCCTCATGTGTGAGTTGTGAGTGAGGACGATTGGTGTGTCTGCTAGGAAACCAGTAAGCTCTGATGTCAACCCTGTTTTGTGGTCTACAGAAAAAGGAACAGAATGCAGCCGGCATTTCACCCACTCACACAGAGAGCATGTGTTTCAAAAAAATGTCTGAAGTCTTCCAGGCATACACAGTTATACACAATAACTGCTCTCCAGCACTTCATTTTGAAGTGACGTCAATCCATAACTTTATACGCACCGTTAAGCGAGTAAAATGTGGGTCCAATCGCTTGCTTCTTTCTTCACATCCCTTCTGTGAACAGAACAGTGACTCAGATTTTTAAGCACACAGAGCTAAAACGTGCATTTGATTTAAAAGAAAGTCCTTGTTGACGTCTTCCTTTAGAGCAGGAGTAAACAGAACTTGTATCGTTTACTCCATTTACTCTGCACATGCTTTGCACTCTCGTGTGCTTTTCCTGTTGCTTAGGGTATTTACAGGAAACCGAAAAAGAAAAAAAAACAAAAAACTTTCAACAACTTGCAACAGACCTGGGAAACAGGTGTTAAAGACTGGCTGGGTCAAAAACCAAAACAGATTTGCAAACCCTAAAACACACACACACACACACACACACACAAAGCTACTATTGTCAATCTTCCCACCCATCCGCTGTATAGCATAACAGACAATAATGTGGCTCTTGTTTTGTGAACAGATAATCCGGATAAACCTGGGTTTCTCAAAATAGCTGCGTAAGGCACTTCTTATAAGTTAAGAGTCTCTTTTTTACAGTGACCACTCATTTCTCCATATTATTTTTTACTTTTAATTTCATCATAGGAGCTCAGTGGTATCTAACGTGTCCGGGATCCCCGATTCGATCTTGAGCCCAGTGTGGAGTTTGCATGGGGTTTACTCTGGGTGCTCCAGTTTAATCCTGCATTCCAAAGAAGTGCATTAAGTCGATTGGTCGATCTTGTGTCTGCAGTAAATTGATGTGGCTATTATAATAAATAAGACTAATTAACAAATCAGCCGTGAACCATAAAAAGTAATTTTTCTCTTTAAAATGACTCAAGCAAACAAAAAGCACGCTTTTAGAACGCTTCTATTTGTTAATAAATGTATTATTAGCTAATATTTGATAACAGATATTGCAGCTGCAGGAGGTTCCACACCATAGCAGTTCAGGTTTCTCGTTTATGACACCAATTCAAATGCAGGTGACGTGACAACAACAACATTTCCTTTTGCTAAGCAGCCGGAAATGGTCTGAACAGAGACAGGGGCATGCAGCGAAGGTGCAGCCTTTGTCTGGATGGTGGACAGTGTGTACCTGTGTGAGCTGCTGGTGCTTTTTGGCAGACTAAATGTCCCTCTCTATCTACTGGTCTGGTTGGGCCTCGTGGAACCACCATTCCCAACAACTCCTAACAGCTAGATAAGAAGAGGCTAAAGAAATGCAACCCTGATTCTCTCAGTCGAAAGATGCGCCCCCTCTATAAAAATCTATCAACTGGCCAAAATGTCTTTGCATCAAAGAGGCTTGTATCATGCAACAGTCTCTCACCAAGCGGTATATTACTCAATAGCAGCCCCTGAGAGCCTTTTTATAGGGCAGCAGGGGAAAGCATTTTTACTCTCGTGGCAAGAGCCAGTGTCTAATTAGATCACACTTGTAATAATTCCCGTATCTGCCCGAGAGATGGCTGCATGAGTGAGTTTTGCAGCAGAATGAGGATATTTTTTATACCTGATGGGAGATATTTGCCAAACATGCATACTGCTTTAAAATTTAGCATAAAGGTCGGGGTATATATAGTAAGCGATTTACGTAAACACAATTTACTATTCGTTTAGTATAACAGAAGTTATGCTAAAAGAATTTAAAATAATATGGCACTTATTAAGTCATGCTAAAGCTACAGTGTGCTAGCTCATACTGAAAGCTATAGTTTGTTGTTTTAGCATAGCATAGTACTAATAAGACCTCATAATTGCACCTCTAATATAAAACATATGTAGGGTAGCATTCTGAGTGTACATGTGTAATATAAGCGTTCTTATAGTCATGCTAAAGCATATAGTTTGTAACGAAAACTCATTCATATAATTCACCTTCTGATATGAGACAAATGCGTGTTGGATAAATGTTTAAATGTTTATTATTTACATTATCAACATGTCACGTGCCTGGAAAAAGTGTACTGTGAGATTTCGTAGTAAAACTATAAATTGCTTGACAGTTTTAATGTGAACTTTCACAGGCTGACCATAAAGTTCACAGTTCTACTATGGATTTCGATGGTAATTTGTCTACTTTGTGGTTCTGCCGTCAAATTTCTAAGCCCATTTTTGCTGGGACACTCGTATTATAAAACAATTGAGCTTTTCATAAAGTAAGTACTCATACTAAATCAGCAATATGCTAGCTTACAGTATACTAAAAGCGATGGCATGGTGCTATTGACATGATCGTACTATTACTTAGTCATGGTGTGTAGTAAACACACATTACTAAATCTTTACTAAATATTAATTCTAATAAAAGAACACAACTTGTACAAACTGATGTTTCTCTTGGCTTGGGAATAACAAAGAGATGTGTGCAGACTAAGGAAACAAATACAGAATTCATGGGAATAACAATCTTGAGAGAAATTCCAGAGAAATGAAAACGTAATTGCGTGGAAGCTCCGCCTGTGTCTTTCTTGTGTTCTCCGCCTCCCTTTTCTTCCAGGCCACATGACTTTTGTTGAACCATGTTGTATAAACACACACCTTCCAGACTTCTCTTCTGAGGAAGCCTAAGGCTTACACTGGTAGTACTGCAGCTGTTCCAAATGACAGTTGTGCAATTACAGCGTAAGTTTCTACAAAGGAACAGGATGAACTGACATCACAGATGAATAAATCCAAGATAATGTGCCAGCTCAGTTTACAATATCAAGACCACATGAGCTATAGAGTTGTGTTTAAAATCAGCCCGTAACGGCATGTACCTCTGCCTTTTAAATGTGAGATTCTCCGAAGCTTATCTCTGTGTTTAGTGATAACGGCTTTCTGACGGCAAAAGCTTTTACACACACTCGACCAAAAGCACAGCAGCGTTCGTGATGCTTTTCAAAGATTTCTACATAGGAACATTTTTTGGTAAGGATGAATGGTATAGTGTTTGAGTAGGAGTATACTTGTACACTATGTTGCCAAAAGTATGTAGACACACTGCTCGGTGGAAACATAATACAACACATACAGACATGGAATGGCAGGAGTATGGGTCGTACTGAACACTTCAATGACTCTCAGTATGACACTCCTTAACATTTCAGTTCGTCATTTTTCTGCTCTGCCCCCTAAAACAAAGACAGTACAGTTTGTCGTCTTTTAAGGAGAACCTGGCTGGCTTGCACCTTGACCTTATCTGCCTCAGACACTATTGAGTTGAACAGGAATGCCGATAGTGAGCAAGTGATTACTGTCCAAGGTCGTTGCGAAACCTCACAGTCATGTTTCGAAATTTAGTGGAAAGCCTTCTCAGAAGAGTAAAGGGAACAAGGGAAGGCAAAATATACTTTATACAAATACCCATGCTTTTGGATTGCATTGTTGGATGTCCACAAATGTTGGCTATATAGTGAATGGTAATCATTTACATTAACATCGTTTAGCAGAATTGAACCCTGAACCTTCTTGTCCATAGTCCAGTACCTTAACCACTAGGCCTCCACAGTCCCATATCCCTATCCCTATGAGTCACGATTAGAATCATTCTCAATGTGCTGGTGACCATAATTCCAATTGACCAGTCAATTACAACAAAAAACAGCATTTGTGCAGGATGAAATGCTTTAAAAAGCGCCTTTACTAAAAGGAAATTCAGTGCTTTCCCAGAAGCAGTGGAGGTTTTGCATTCCAATAACTCCATCAAGTATCGTTGAACTGAGTTAGCCTGAGCGAATAGTCGTTCACGTGGTCCACTCTTTATTTAAATCATTCATCTAGTCGCTGTACCTGTTTAACAGGGGATATAAACGACAGTATTTACATATAAATTTGTGCACAATTTGTGCATTTGTGTATAAAAATACTAAGCTGTAAAGGGGCTAATTCTCGTACTTAAAATCTCCTAAAAGTCAAGTACTTTTTGTCATTAATAAACATAGGTAAAATAAACATAACCGGAATACTTTTTGTTGTAGATCATTCATTATTATCTAATAATTATAAATTATTACTCGTACTCAAAATATATGAAGATCATTTAGCATTCATTGACAACAAACAACAAAATGATGATTTTTTTTTTTTTTTGGTAGCACACGCTCAGATAGGCAATCCTTGTAGTACTTTTTTTGCTGAATTTCAACAGCATTTTGATTTCTTTTTATCATAGTTTTTAAGTCACAGAGTGGAACGCCCCAAGCTTCTTTATTCAGTTTCCCAGATTCCATTTCCCATGGCTCCCTACACCACACTGCCATGCTCTGATTCACCCACATATCAGTCACCATTGTTCTTACTAAGCATTGACTCTGGTCAGTGTTTTAGTATCTAAAATCAGACTGTTTCTGTTAAGGTTCCTACCTTTTCCCTCGCAGTGCTGCCTCTCCTATTGCTGTTACAGAGCAGTCGGTGAGGCGGTTTATAAGCAGTGTCTGGTTAACGACCTGATGACAAACACCTTGGTCTCCCTCTACTTAAGTGGAAGTTCTTGCAGTGTTCATTACCAGGTTGTTTCATTCCACCATGAATACGCTGTGCTCCTGACCATCAGGGTGCAAACGCCTTGACACGCTGCACGTCTGTGCCATCTTGATGTTCAGCTGGTAACATCTGGGGGCGTTTAGAGCTGAAGGATGTGTACCAGGGAAACCTCGGAGGTATTTAGCCTTTTTAGGGAAAGATCCAGGTTTCCCCGTTCAGTCACAGCCCAGCTCTTATCGAGCCTCACTTCAGCCTGCTGTGTGCCTCCGTTTGAGACGTGCCTTGGCTCTTCTTCATGTGTTACTGCATGCTCGAGCTCACGCTTGCCTTCTGGCGCTCCGGAAATGCCTCTGCGCCTCTCGATTTGGGAGGCGTCCCAAATCAGCACCTCATCGTGCTTTAGGCATGCTCGCCCACAGTCCTGAATGGACTCCGCCGCCTCTTACCCCGGCAGCTGATGGCGCCCTGGAGTCGCGCCTGATAGGGGCTGCACCCCGGACCCGCGGCTCGTGAAGCTCGCATCCTGGGTCCGCGGCCGGAGGGGTCGCCTCCGGACCCTGGCCGCCATATGCCGCTATAGGGCCGTTATCGGCGCCAAACCCCATATCCCGCCGTGAAGGGCAGCCCCCTGGTGGTCACCGCAGTTATTTGCGCATTGCAACCATTGGGATGCACCTCGGCAATGCGACCTTTTTCAACTTTTTAGTTTTCATGCATTAGAGCCTTTTGCACCTTTTTTTCCCCCCCCATTTTAGTTTGGTTATATATTATTTCCCCATTATTATACGCTGTGGGATTCCTCGGTCCCGCATACTTTGGTCCTACCATATACCTCAACAGTTTCTACACATAAAATATGTAATATCCTACTTCTAAAACGTATTTCAAGTTTATCCAAATCGATTTGTACGTGGTCTACTTTCTTATGACTCGCTCAGTGTCATGCTTTTGGAGGCTCTGGTACAGTGGATGGTAAATTAGGATACTTAGCAGTATGTTTGGATTTGGACATTGAACAAAATACTGTGTATTTGTTAAGCAGAATCTTTGAGTTTTATTCCAAACATAGGACTGGAAAAAGCTATATGGTGTGAAGCTTAGGCATTACACAAACAATTTGTCCTTGCCCTTGTTTACTATCAAAGTAATTCTCGTAACACTTTTTAACGAGGGGTGTGAGGGAATGTTTTTAGAATGAGAGTCAGTTCGATGTTTACACATTTCTAGTCTGCAACTGAGCTATTACTCGAGTGGACACTTTGCCTGTCCCAACATGTCCAGCAATGTTTCTGAAAGCCCCTGGTGACTCATTTATCTAGGGGTCTGCTTTAAAAGAGAATTGCATTTAAACCGTAAAACACACTGTGTATATATGATATGCGAGTAAATTGGGCCAAAAAAAACGGCCAATTCTAAAAACATAAATTAGTATTTATTTGCCTCATACAAAAACTTTTCGAAACAATCAAGCAGTGATACGGGATGTCAAAGTTTCCAGTGATAGGATTGTAAAGTTGGGCTATAATGGTTTAAAAATGTTGTTGCTAGCATTAAAAAATATTCAGCACAAATATTCAAATGCTAACATTAGAGAAATATGATCAATTCCATTGGCTCAGTTCCTTATCAAAGCAGGCCATATCGAAATATCGGCACATTCATACGTGTGTAGGTCACACAGTGTGCCCGACTGCGAAAGATCACCTAGATTTTGCGTTCAGATTTAAGGTGTTATGCAGGATTTTTCGCACGACATACATAATTGCACGGCAGTTCGTCAGACTTCTCGTATGACACACCTCTGTAATATGTACCACTTACCTGCTAGTTTAAGACCGAGGGACGTTCAATATTTCATGACATGAGGTTGACACAGCTCACGTGCTAGTGGCGTCAGATGGGAATACCCATATAATTCATGCTAAAAAAAAAAGAAAAGTGTGACTAATGCTAGTGGAATTTCAGCAGGTGTGCTCACAGCCTTATCTTACTACATTCTATTTTTAACTTCTGGACATTGCATACTTTGAATAGTCTTACCAAGGTTGATAACATTTGAAGATAAAAGTAAGTTATGTAGCTAAATGTTTGCAGACGGCAAAACATTAAATACGTGGAATTGGCATGGAGTTTGTCCCTGGTCAGGCACTGATGTAGGATCCCTGTTATCTCAGAGGTGTCTCATAGAGCTGAGGGTTCAGGGTTCTGGTCAAGCCAGTCAAGGTCTCTATCAAATTAGCATCCAGCTTCTTTATGGATTATTGTTTGATTTTTATTTAGGAGGACATGAGCCAAAGTTGATCAACTGACCTGTTTAGAGAGTACCTGAGATGTTCAGTTCCACCTCCTGCCACTGTTTATGGTGACATCATGCTTGCATGCGTCATATTATGAATAGCAGAGAAGATTACTATGCACTTATACCAAAATCACACACTCGTGAGATTATCACTTTACATCGGTGGATAGGGTACGGGATGGCTGAGGTCTGAACGACTGATAAACATATATGGAGAAATCGGCTCTTTTAAATACATATATTAAAATAAGCTGATAAACATCATAGCTAAACTTAAATAAAGCTCTGTTCTATGTGATAAGCCCATCTATGAACGACAGAGATGTCCTCAGTTAACAGGAAATTGAAAACATGTTCTCAGTAACTGATGGTTGTGCCATATGCAAATACCTGTTAGCAGTTACCTGTTAAACATGGTAAAACATTTCCACCAAACCTCCGAAGGCCCTGTTTTTCTCCACTGGGTTTAAGACTTTGCTCACTTAACCTACATTTCTTCATGCGTGAACTAAGAGGAGCCCTTGCTAATACTGGTGATATTACTGGAATTATTAGTACTTCGTTATGTAGAGTGGTGCTGGCAAGTTTGTGAACCCTTTCGGAGTTTTCTGCATAAATATGAACGACGACATCATTTTCACACAAGTCCTGAAATTAGATAAAACGGAAGCCAATGAAACAAATGAGAGATATTATACCTTGTCATTTATTTAGTAAGGGCCATTTATTATCCAATGTTGAATATTGATGAGTGGCCAACATGTATGTGCTCTAAGTATGTTATTACAGGCTGCTGTAATTGGAGAGGAACCATGTTCATGTGGAGAAACTAACCAACATCTCAGAAATGAAGTCGTATTACACACAAGAATGGGCTAAAATCCCTTCAAGTCAATGTGCAGAACTGATCAACAGTATGGAAATATTTAGTTGCAGTTATTGCTGCACAGCTGAGTCACACTCAATACTGAAAGCAATGGTTCACATATATTTGCCACCCACATATATTTTCCTCATTAAATAAATTACCAAGTATATATATATATAATATGGGTTTTCTTAATCTGCTTTTAGGACGTGTGTGAAAATTTGATGATACTTTCATGCCATATTTATGCATATATATAATATTCTAAATGATTCACAAACTTTTAAGCATCACTCTGATGGGGATAATTTAAGTAAGCTTGACCGCTATGCAACATGGCCAACATGAATAACCGGGCTCCCAGTAATGTTCCTAAAAAAAGTGGTCAGTGAGTGATGTTCAATGTCATCCAGCCCACGTTATATCTCTTGTTCCATATCTTTGGCACAATTTCTTTGCGGAACAGCATGTGCTCTGATACAATCACTTCCTGAGCTAAAGTTTTTCCTCCCAAAACATCCTGGTGCACTTCTTTATTAGTCGCTGGTAAGCTGATCCAGGCCTAGGTGTGCCCAGTTAGATGTGCAGGAACATTACAGTGAACCCCTGCCATGTGGCTCTTTTATCTATGGCACCTAATGCTTTCGTTTTGAGTCATGCTAAAAGCGTTTACAATAAACGACCCGGTGAAAAGAAATAAGGAAGGTAAAAAAGATTTTTTGGTACGAAGCGAAAAGAGGACATGCAGTGTGACTCATAGCGGGATTCAAAGATCAAAGGAAATAAAGTGGTTGATCGAAGACTTCGGTGATGCCACTAAACCACCTGAAATACTTTGAAACGTGGATCGCTTTAAAAGGTGACTGATCACTCAAACACCGTTGTCAGGTTGTCGTTGTAACCTCATAGATTTATCTTAAAATCTTCTTCAATTATCTGATCAGTCATGTTTCAGAGCTGCCACATATTCAACTCTACTACATTTAATGTGTGCATTAGTTCCACCTTATCTGGTTGAGTATGTGTACTGTACGCTTTCGGAACTCATTGACTCCAAAATAATGACGCTGGCTGAGGTTAAACAGTTAGCGTATCAGGCGATAAGTTGTCAATGTAAATGTAAGTGAACAGTGAAGGTGTTACATGCTGGAATGTTGGAATTTTCATGTTAAACAGGGTGTCCATGAAGCAAGTCTGTCTTTAACATTGATTATATTTACGGTGATGTTTGTCACGTCACACTCAAGATAAAACCTGGACTCTTTGTGCTTCATAGAAATCTGAAATCAGCCGCCTATGTACGTTGGTTGATGGGCAATAGATTTATTAATGTGGGTCTTACTTTAATAGGGTCCACACACATTTTGATTGGAGTTCAAGAGCTACAGTATTCATTCATTCACCTTGGACAGGGTCGGAGGCGATACCTAGCCGCCGGCACAGGAACAACCCTAAACAAGAGATTCATTAGTTAACATTTATCGAGCCACGTCTTTGAGGAGTGTCCGAAAGTAGAGCTTCTCGAGTTGATTTCACTGATTACTGCTAGAAGCTGTCGAAAGTTAATGTTGTGATCCAAACATTTTATTGATTCATTAAATGTCTCAACGCTGCATCGTTTTGCCTTGCAGAGTCCTTGAACTGTCCGTTACAGGTGTAAAGTCCTCTAAATACCTAAAGGACGATGCCAAATGATGTCTGACTTTCAGAACATCTGCAAAAAAGTTTTGTTAGCAAAAGTCTTGCTGTTATCTTGTCTGTGTGAGGCATTGAATTGCCTAAAGCTATCAGAGCAAGAAATTCATATCTTGACACAACATAACTAGACCGACGTTATCAGGTATCAGTGCTGGATGCTGGCAGGGGTGTCAGAAGTACTTTTGTGGGGGGGGGGGAACACTTCGCAGTCGGGAAATTTGTAATGAATTACATGCCATTTTATCAGGTTGTTAAACACCTGATTTTTTACCTACAAAAGTCCTTTAATTCAAGGACTATTTCAGAGACAGGTTCAACATCTCCAAAGTCCTAATAACAATAAGTCAATTAGTCCATATAATCATGATAAACCTGTTTTTGTCGTGCCTAAGATAATGCAACACAATTTATCACCAACTTTGTGGGTGCATACTTTTTATTTTGGCTATTCTTTTTCATTTAGTTAAAGATGTAGCAACATCATGCCACCGTGCTGCCCTATTGTGACTACGGGTAAGTGCCATTTAGTGACAATTTAATCATCGTCTGTTCGCCGTAACGATAATATATTTGAACAATAATACCAAACTATAATAGGAAGTAAAAAAATTAGTCTTATAACTAAATTTATATATATATATATATATATATATATATATATATATATGTGACTTTTTTTATTTTCATTTAGTTTTATTGATTTTCTTTCCTTCTGATTTACACAAACAAGGGAATTCAGACAACACTTACTTGACACCTTACAAATCACCTTGACAGTTTGTCACATAAACGAGCAGAAACATTTATAAGCCTATTGGTACTGCCACAAAATAGTGAACAGGGTGTAATTTCAGACCGACCAATGGAAACGTTTGTACTCTGTGTGTGCTTGTAATTGAAGAACCACGGCGTGGCATTTCTTGTCGATTTTGAGACTGAGTGGGTGTGAGTGTGTGTCATTTTTTCCTCGACTTGAGAGTAGAAACTTCATGTCATGCTAGAATCACATTCTGCATTCTGACATAATTACAATTACAGCAGGTGACATTAATGATATGATAAACTGTTATTAAATTACATATCTTTTTACCAATTTCCTGAAGAGACCGATATAAAAAACACTACGTGACTGTGGTAAAGTCCAGTCAGCGCCCATTTCAATGAAGGACGTCCTTCACAGAGCATAATTCAGTCGTTATCTGGCGCTAATTGACCAGGATAATAATGTATCTGGTGGGGCGGCACCGCTGCCTCACAGCAAGAAGGTCCCGGGTTCAATCCCAGGGAGGAGCGGTCTGGGTCATTTCTGTGTGGAGTCTGCATGTCCTCCCCATGTCTGTGTGGGTTTGCTCTGGGTACTCCGGTTTCCTCCCACAGTCCAAAGACATGCGTGTCAGGTTAATTGGTGTCCCTAAATTGGCATTGACTTGTGTGTGTGTCGCGATGTGACACGCCGATCAAAGTATTCCCTTGCCGCGTCTTCGTGAGCATGAGCAGACCCCTCATCAAGCGGGACTTGAACCACGAGGAAAGAAGAGAATGGTGTATCTGGAGCCTTTTCATTTAACATTGGGTGCAAAGCAGAAAAAAACATCTTTAACAGTCTGCCAGCCCATTGCAGGGCATCAACCATTTACACTCACAAATATGGGCAGCTTATAATATCCAAGTATTTCAGAGGTGGGAGCCCTGAGGAGAATGTCAGTATAAACACAAATAGTAACCAGATGAGACTACAGAGGTTTAACCAGGGTTTCTGGGGGAACAACACACCCGCTGGAGCATTAAACCATTTGGAAAGTCAGATAAAACTATTGACTAAGGAGACTGATTTAACTAGCAGGAACGTAGCAATTAAATCTTGTATAATACAAACAGTTTAGCAACCTTATAGTTCAAAGTCTCTCCCAGAAAAAATAATCACTAAAGTAAAGTAATTACAAGAAAGCTCAGTTCATAGAAACTGCAAAAAAAAAACCCAAACAAAAACACAGGAACACATTTTGGCAGCACTCCTAGAAAAGAAGGAAAAAAAACCCACTCCGATTTCATGGCAACCCTGCTGGAGCATTATCAGCGTACAAGCTGTGTTATGTCCTAGAAAACCTCGCGTGGAAGCCTAAGCGTACATACCGTACTTTATTTAGTCGCTATGGATACCGCAGATTGAAAAAGCTCTGTGACCTCACGCTAATGTTCAGCAAAAGTTCACCAGAGTTCAGTCGGACAGTGACGTTCATTAATGGCTGCTAAAACACTTAGAGTTCAAAGCGGTTCCAAAGGGGAACAAATCTCTTAAGGAGCTCCAGAAAAGCTAAATATGTATAACATTACCGCAAAAAAAAAATAGAGTGAGATCACAATAGGAATGTGAAAGAAACATTTTGAAGAGGAACACACTTGGAAAAGCTGATGGGAGGATTACGTGACCGGAGCTCAATAAGGCCTTCTCAGTATAAAACTATTGCTTTTAACATTTTCCAACAGCCTGTTTTTATCTCTGTGGTCTTTACGCTCTTTATATCACCTTTGCATAGCAAATCAGCAAGCTTTATTCCTAATGGAAATATGGAATGGAAAAAATCATCATATAGTGTCGACAGAAAACCATTATAACCTGTCACCTTTATTTATTATTCACAGTTTTCATTTCTACCTTAAACTCTGAAAAAAGGTTAAAGCTACCTTTTCTGATTAAACACTATACATTAAACATTTAACCCTCCATTTGAAATTGAAATAACAGTAACATTGTTAAAACGTATTTAGCATGCAGAGATGCTCCCTGAATATTAAAATATGTCATTTCATTAACAAATACAAAAAATGTATTCAACTTGGGCCTTTAGCCTCAGGTTATCTGGTACGTGTATCCTTGACATTCAGCCATTGCATGGAAGATTGTAATTTAGGTTTCAGTGTGTGGTGGAATGAGCTTTCCACGCCAGTCTGAATGATCTCCCTTCTGCAGAACTCTTCAAACAAGACTTAAGATAATGTTTCTTTAATCTTCTGCACATTGTTGCACTTCCTCTTGCTCTTTGTGCATATCTTTTGTAACTGTATATTTAGTTTGTTATTGTTTGTGCACTTGGGACAAACCGAGGACTTGTTTTCATCTCTAGATAGCATTAGTTTCCTGTCTAAAACGTCACTGTGGCATCACAGTGCACAGTTTAAGGCTTAGCTGGTTCGAATGTTAGCTGGAACGAATGATACAGTTATTACTGAAATGTGTGTGAAATCCTAGAATAGCAATAATTAATTGAAATATATAGAATTTAATTAGTGGCATTACAGTTTATGTAGCATTTGTTAAAGGAACCTATCCAATTTGGGACACTTTGACTCGCCAGTTTCGGTCCCCAGATCTCGACCCACAAATTCCAGCTAGTTACTGGGCTGAACTTAAAAACAAATTGGTCTCGAGAAGCTAATATAGTCCTTTCATTACACAGGGGCATCATCAGACCAACTTTACTCAGGCACTAAACCACACTGCCCTACTGAAATCCCGTTCATAAAAAGTCAATTTTATTCTAGATTGCTGATCAGAACCACAGGGCATGCCATAAATTCACTACATGCTCTACATTTCCCATAATCCCTTTCAGACAGGGCTTGTTTTTCACCTGGGGAAAGAAATACACTGCTGCCAAAAAATTTGGGGATATTAAAACAAATAAAACAGAAAAATCAACTCCATCTTGTTGAACATATTGGACGATTGGGGTTAGGCCACACTTTATGTGAGAAAAGGGTGGTGAAATCATGGTTTGGGCTGGTGGTCGAGCTCCACGTCATCAGAAATGGATCGCTGACTGGTGTCAGACACCGTGATGAGGTCCTGCACCCTATTGTGCTACCCCATGCTGGAGCAATTGAGAATAATTTTCTATTCATGGATGATAATGCAAAGCCCTACATACACCACATCTCATCTCCCTACATCTCAGCCATGCTGCAGACAAGGTAATTATAATAAAAAATAGCGATATGTTTTGGTCACTTATAACTGTATAACCTACCAAAAGTACATATTAGAACTAGATATTACACCATTAAAGCGAATGTGTACTATAAACGACCCAACGGATCAATGATATTAGGAAAAACTTTAGTCTTTCGTTTTAATTTGCTTTATTTGTCTCCATTCTTAACAATGCAATGCCCATTTTTCTACTTAGTGTTTAAAATCATTCCTTTTATGCACATCTGTGCTAGTAATTAAGCTAATTAAGCTGGGCCTCACTGAGTTATGTGGGCCCCAGTAAATAATCTAGGGCTTAAAGGACTGAGGAGAGCGTAACCAAATATTCATTTTGTCGAGGGGAGTTTATTAAGGACCATATAGCTTCGAGTCGAGCAGAGTTGAAACCTGCTAACCAAACTCCCAGCAGCTTCATTTCCTCCATAATGATTAAGGTATTCTGCTAACTCGCTGTCTGAACTGCCTGGCTGTGAGGAATGGCAGGAAGAAAGATGTGAGCTGTAGCCTCTACTTCTTTTATTCAGGGGAGCCAGTCAGCAAGTTCCTAGAGCCACTTGATTAAACGGACATCACTGTAAGTAGGTATTTCCCTTTTGGAGATACTCCCACATTTTCTGAATATTTGTTTTCTGACAATGTTCTCAGTTCTCAGTATGTTCGGATAACGTATTGGACCGGACATAAAAAGGCCTTGTTACAGTTTGCTACGTCCCTGCTGACATCAGACCTTATCACCAGTTATAAATTGTTAGATTAGATACAGAGAGAAAGTACTGCACTCACTTCCCTTTCTACAAATGTATCAAGATATGGATACGAGAATAAATAAGATTTGGTTAAATAATCTGAGCTGTTCATTTATTCTACTTTGATAGCTATCCTTACCATCAGTTTCTGGAAAACGGTGTCCTTAGAGACAGCCATTAATGCCTGCATTGATAAACAACTTTTAGTACAGGGTGGGCCCTCTGGGCCGGGAAATCGCACTCAGACTCAGCCTGCTCATAGGTTCCCTTATGTGTCCTCACAGTGTTGAGTCAAACGGAGATAGGCACATGTACTGCAAGACAATGGTGTAATGGCATTGCTCAATCAATTACTCCAACCATCCTGGATGCTGTCATATACGTTCTCGTTAGGAGGGACATTAAGCAGATGAAAAACCTACTATTATAAGCCTACTCTGTTTTGAAAAGAAAAGCAGTTCTGATGATGGACTATGGTTATATTTCCATTAGCCCGTATTTACATTTCAACTTCTGCATTCCTGAAACATGTAACCCTCTGTGAACATTACACCACACCGGCACATACTCCTTTTAAGTAATGACGATCATTTCTAAAATTCTGATCTTACAGTATTAGGCAATGCGTATTTAACAACAGGAAATCATTCTTCAATTGGTAAGGTGTGGTGAATGTGTGGGTCTGGTTTTTGCAGTTTTGATGATCATTAGTGCAATTTGTTCCCATCACTGGTGCGATGTTCTTCATCCTCTCATCCTCCTCTCTCTCTCTCTCTCTCTCTCACTCTAACACACTCACTCTCTGTCTCTCTCTCACTCTCACTCTCTCTCTCTCTCTCTCTCTCTCACACACTCTCTCTCTCACTCTCACACACACTCTCTCTCTCTCTGTCAGAATCAGAATCAGAAGAGCTTTATTGGCATGAATGTTCTCATTACATTGTTGCCAAAGCAGATTGAAGTTAAAGCAAGCAACAAAAAGACAATACAATTTAACAATAACACTGAAATGTCATATCAACATTAATATAACAATGAGTGTTTTGTGTGTGTGTCTCTCTCTCTCTCTCTCTCCCTCTTTTTCTCTCTCTCTCTCTCTCTCTCTCTCTCTCTCTCTCTCTCTCTCTCTCTCTCTCTCTCTCTATCTCTTTAT
>JAUZST010097074.1:0-18846 GCA_034779995.1 Parotocinclus haroldoi
CATTGCATTAGACTTTGACATCTACTAATTGCATTTTGACAAACTCTGAGCATCTCAGCGCAGACAAAGTTGGGAAGCCCGGAAGTAAATCACCCGCTACATTCAAAGAACAGGGATAAAAACACAAAGACAAAGGAAATCTAAGGGTCTCGCTCAAGGGCTCAAAAGAGGAACCTGAAATTTGAACCTACAAATTCTTAATAGCCCAGAACCTTAGCCACCACACAGTAAGGGCGGGAATCTCTATCCACCTCACGATTCGATTACGATTCAGAGGGCAACGATTATTCATGCAGAGTTTTTTTTTTTCCATGTGACTACATGAAACAAATCTATGGCGTCAAAACAGGTCCTAAAGTTTTGAGAACCAAAAAACCCGTAACCAAAAATGTACATTTTTGTAATAAACGGCGGTTTGTAAACAGAATATTTCTGTTCGCAATCGTCTATTTTGCGTTTAATATGCTTGAAGTACCCGTTTTCGCTTTCTTTGCGCCTTTTCTCCGTTGCGCTTCTCTCAGTCTCGCTTTCGCTTCAATAAGTTTAGCAATTTAGCAGTCTGAGTGTAAGCCTTATTATTAAAAGGCATAATCGCTAAAACTAGCTGATATGAGAAAACATAAACACACGGCTTCCCTGTGTTTATTACCGACCAGTGGCGTTCTTTCGCTGACGGGGGGCGGGGATAACTCCTGCAGCCAATGATTGGGTCAAAGAAGCCAAATCGGGTCTAGAAGTCAAAAACGAGAAACGTTTTGAAGCGAAAGCGAGACTGAGAGAAGCGCAACGGAGAAAAGGCACAAAGAAAGCGAAAGAAATACTTCAAGAATATTCAACTCAAAATAGACGTTGCAGAGCTCAGTTAGTGACGCTAATGTTTAAGTTATTTTGTGGCCCCACGGCCACAGCATGGCAAGACCATATCACGAAGCCTTTTAACTGCTGATCCACTAAAGCCTCTTTTGAAAAATATCCTTTACCAAAACTCCATCAATGGCCGGAGCAATGACATTAACAGACACGTACAGATTTCGCTACATCCGCAGGAAACAATTTAAACCTGTCCTATCCAGAGTGAAAATGGTGTTTATTCATGTGACTGATTGGATTTAGCGGCCATGGTGGTGTGAAGTGAGCAAGACATCTCCGGCTCTGAATTGATTTCCCAGTTTTCTGGATTCTTAGGCACCAATCAGCGACTGCCGACTGTGTCTAATATGACCTTAATGAAAGTGTACAGTGTTAATTGGGAGCGCAAACCTGCTCCTGTTCCAATCAATATGTATTGAGGAGACTGAGATGTGTCTCTGCACACACAGATTTGGGTAGCTTCCTTTGTGACATGCTCACTAAAGATTTTTGGCACCACCTAGCACCTCGAGGCCTCCGGGTCTCATCTTTGGTACTCTTTTTTTATCTTTGAATGCCATTATATTTGTTTTTCTCTTCATACTTTATCTTTTCTCTGGTTTCCTTTTTGCAGGATTCCGAGTAATTAAGCTCCGGGGATGCGCTTGATGCTGATAAGGTATTTATTCAGTTATCTGTAGAGACAGCTACTGGTAAGGGAACCCTGAAATGTGTGTATGAGGAATATAGACAGGGTATCAGACTACATCACACCTGAAGGAGCCATTAGGGCAGGCGATAAAAGCTAGACGTGGAACCTTGATGAAATGTACTATGGTTCTACCACCTAGGAAGCATTTTGAACAGAAAAATGTATCTCGGTTCTAGACGTTTGTTAGAGTTAGTTTAGTTTAGATTAGTTTCAGTCGAAGATTCGCGATTCACAATAGTTTTTCCTCGGTGAAGCCATTCTCTCTGCCATTTTTTATCATGTTTTTCTTTATTTTCACATCTATAGTATAGCATTTTCAGTGCAAATAAGTCTCCACGGGTCCTAAAAAAGTTAGTATTGACAGCCAAATAAAAGCGAAATCCTGTCCTCCAGTATACAGTTTGCAGTTTGTAATGCCAGCTATGCTAGAGCCCTGAGTTCTCCAATAGACTAAGTGTTTTAATTTTAGTTTATAACGATAAATTTATTACTCACTATAAATGACATGAGGTTTCTCAAGTGATTTTAAGTGTTTTAAACATTAAGTTACTTATCATTAGCTATGATAATGTTCTCATATGTTATGTTATATGTTATATCTCATATGATATGTTCTCATACAGTATAGTATCAAACACTCGTTAAATCCTGATTATTTAATCATTAATGCATTTACCTTATTAAGGATTTGTTTTAAGACATTCCCATGCTAAATCCTGGCATGCATATGCAGTAGAACTTCATTAATGTACAGGATGAGTCAAAAGACACAGGCCACCCTTTTATTTCAAAAACAAAAGGGAAAGTGACATATCTGAAAACCCCAGCAAGTAATGCTTTTAAAGTTTAGTTGATTTATTCTATTGCTAATTTAAATTTTATTATGAATTTGTTATTGATTTATTAACTTAATTCTGCTATAATTTAATATATTTTTAGTATTTATTTAACTAACACTGTCGCCCTAGGCTTGCTCAACTTGGGATTGGCCTTTTAAGATAATGTAATATTGTAAAGCTGCTTTGAGACAATGCTCTGCTGTAAAAAACGCTATATTAATAAAATTGAATTGAATTGAATTGAAGGCGTGAGGGGGCCTATCTTTAGGCTATGTCTGGAACATGGGCGCCATCCTGAAAGCTGCAATATTGGTTCAAAAGGGCGAGTTTTTCCAATGGGAAAGTGGTCGTGTTTTATATGGAAGAAGATCAGGATTGTCTCTGAAATCGATTGCCATAATCAGTGAAAGTTATCAACACAGGAATTTCAAGACTTTTCTTGTTCGTCACAAGTAACTGAAGACAGACTTGGCAAGTATCAAAGCATTCACACCGAAAAGAGGTTTGTTTGTAGCTTGGATTCAAAGCTCATGGTGTCTTTCAGCCATGTCAGGTGTCACCCCCAGTGCTGGGGTCCCATCCGGGGCACTGTACATCGCATTAAATGCATTAACTCTGATCCATCCCTGTCAAGCTACTTATCCCTGCCAAAACAAGTTTGTTTGATCATCTTTTTGATCTGGCAGCCTGCTTTAGCGTTTCTCTTTTTGAATCTCGTTTGAATTTGGATCTCCACAGGAAATCATGTCAGATGTTCCAGCAAAGATCTTCTCACAGAAAAATGTATCTCAGCCGCCCATCATGAAACAAGGAGCTCAAGGAGCAACAAGGAGCTCTTTCTCAGCTTTCCGCTACAGTCACGATCCAGAACAATCTGCAGACTAATTCAAGGTCAAAACATCTGCCCATCTCTATATTCTCTGCTTTTGTGATGACCAAATGAGCTTCTGTCTCTTAATTCAGACAGGGAAAAAGGAATTTGGTCACAATAAGATTTATGAATGGCTGTTTAATTCAGAAGCAGCATTAGCGGAACAGAGCGAGTGGTAATTACAATTATCCTTACGAATCTTAATCTTTAAATGCTGTTGATAACAAATGAATTAATGAAGCATTAAAAGCTAACAGCAGTGGATCAGACTGTGAGGGAATGAGAGAGCCAGCAAGAAGGTGGAAGATTACAGCGTAATGGCTACAGAATGGTAATTTTGCCATTTTGTCCCCTCATCCGGGCCGCGCTAATGGTTTCATTAGCACTTACGCTCTGAGGCCACGATACAGGACAATTTCACATCTGTCTTTGTCGAATCATAAAGAAAGCAGTTAAACACAAATGCGGTAGCGGGCGCGTGCAAGAGCCGAGAAAGGAGCGGGTGCAAAATCGATAAAAAGTATCAAGGCGAGCAAAGGCGGGCAGCCTTGGAAATTAAGCAGGTTGAGATAAACAGATCTAAAGTATTCTTCTGTTCAGTAGAGAGCTCAGGCTTTATTTTTGTACATGTTAAATTAAATACGATGTTCAATGGGACCACCACTGCGGGGAGCCATGTACACATCCAGGCAGAGCCGTCCGATTATCTTGGGTGTCTGAGGGAGGGGGGGCAATCAAAGGATCATTCCCCATTGTGGCAAAAGCAACCCCCGTTGACCCTGCGATGAACTGATGTCTCGTCCTGGACATGCTTTCATCAGTGCCCTGTGTTTTCCAGGGATAAGCACCAGAGCCACTTGACCCTGACCAGAAACGGTGGGAGGTGGGGGGGGGAGTTATGGCCCATATAACTGACAGTATTTCCCACGAGGCAAATCAACTCTAAAAAATACCTCTCATATATGAAGAGCTGTACTTTTGTCAGCATATTTCAGCAAAATGAAATGCAGAAAATATCCCCTCCAGAAAAATTTTTGGCAACCTTGGTCGAGCCATATAAAGCTGTCTTTTGTGCTTATTCGGCTTTATCTCGCGTTCGAAGTATAACTGAAACCTGCGTTGTAAAATACTATTGCGAAGGCGAAAGACGAGCGGCGGCAAATCGGTCGTGAAATATCAGCGCGAACGACGGGGAGGGCTGGGCCGGGGAGGTATGGGGCGCAGCCTTGGACATCAAGTAGGTCTGAGTAAACACAGGGAGATCTAAATCATTCTCCTGTCGAGTCGCGAGCCGCCGCTTCCTGTGTGTGTCGGGTCACGCTGTGCTTTTCCATGCAATCCTCACCGAGCTAAAAGGCTTGCTTTTTTCGTGGGGTGTGAGAAATGCCCCGTACGTTTAAAGCGGAGAAGAAGCAGGAGAGAATTTAGAAAATAAACAATGGGACAGTGTTCAATTCGTACATTCATTATTTATTTTTTTTTTAATTTAATGCTTTTAAAGTGATCATTTTGACGTCTTCTATGGGTTTTCCCTTAAAACATGAACATTGCGAACATGTAAACAGCGGCTTTATTTAATTGAGACACATCGGTGTTCAGGTGATGGTGGAAAGTTGTCAGCGCAATTAAAACGCTGTCACACTGAGGGAAATGTGCTGGCGCCCCAGAGAAGACGCTTCAGAGAAACAAGGCTTAGGAAACCTCTGGAGCTTTCTGAAGCGTAGCTCTTCGCTTCTGGCTGCTTTGAATGAAGAACTCGTGTCAGTCAGACTTTCCCGCTTTCAGTCGAGAGAGGCCATTATCATTACGCACTAATCCATATCTCGGCACGACAACGGAGGCTGTCAAAAAAAAATCCCTCACATCACTCAGATTTGCTGCTGTTTATTTATGCATGGATACGTACCACAATGCAACGGCGGCTTCAGACGAGTCGGGTGCAAAATGTATGCGCTGACATTAAGGAACAATGTGTTTGGAGCCGTGGTTGGAATAGCACATGTCTATAAATACGTCTCTTATAGGACGTGCTATTTCAGAGCATGCGGCTAAAACATGAACTAAAGTGAAAAGTGAAAAACCTCTAGCGCTACGTTAATAGCGACAAGTCATAGGTTGACCTTAACGAGAATTAAAGCAGCATACGAAGAGCAGTTTTGTACATAATATCCACATTTGCGTCCATACATAGCACCTACGTGAGCTTGCATAAAGCTAAAGACAGATTTATAAAGATGTATTATAAATTTAGCAGACACGCCTACCCAATGGAGGCAGCTGGACCTTTTGGCCCACAGCCCAGTGCCTTTTGGCCAACACAGCCCAGTAATAGGTTCTCGCTGTCACAAGCTATTTTTTAAATAATAATAACCGGCACCTTGCCATTGTTAGATACCCGTTGTGACCAGGTAGGGTTTTGTTTGTTTGTTTGAAGTAAGTTTTAAGGCAGCAGCATCAATGGCCATGTGTACAACGGCACTAAGTCATATCAACACACTAGTCATGGGCCAATTTAGAGATCAAAGAAACAAATTCATGTCTTTGGACTGTGGGAGGAAACTGGAGCACCCAGAGTAAACCCAAGCAAACAGGAGAGCATGCTCCACAATGTGGATCAAACTATGGATCTTGAAGACGTGGTACGACAGCACTAGCCACTTCACCGTCATGCTGCCCCTGCCAGGTACGTTCAGGCACTTGTACTGACCGTCCAGGTTTGCTGGCATCACAAGCCCACGTTTGTCTGTGTTCTACCTCGCCCAAGACTCCAGAAACACGGTGCTCCACGATGTGGTGGTTGGGCATGTGTATGTGATGTGACAGACCAGAGGTGCCCCCGCGTTACTGGCAATACGTCATATTTAAGTCTGTTCCTTTTGAAAGTCATCAAAGCATGCCATTTAACCAAGGGCGGCCAAATTTATAAATGGGTGGATAGACAGATGGGTGGACAGACATACTTACTGACTGACTTATGAATGGACGGATGGGTGGACAGATTTTAAAAGGCATTCACACATCCTACATCAATATACTATTCTTTTTCACCAGACAGTAGTAAGGACACCTATAAGAACTTGTTCCTTCGTTGGTCATGTTCCCCCGTTAGGCAGGCAGACACATCCATAAATTCACCCACTACGTGTCTTTGTTTCTCACCAGACACTATGGCCTTCTGTCTAAGTGGGTTCCTTTCCTGTGTTAAGCTCTTCTCCCCTGGGACTGACATATCATGTCAGTACCTTCAGCTAAGAAAGAACAAAGTTTAACCTGCACCTCAAACTAAGGGGCATCACGCGGTGCCATCAAAATGTCAGTCGCCATATTTTCTCACTCGGCTCCTTCTGCTATTCAATACCTCATACTGCCGGTTTCATCTAGGGGTCAGTAAGCTGGTCAAAATATCTGATTACGATCCCTGATATTTTTCCAAGGTGATTTACAAAAGCGTATAAAGTGTTATTTAGTTAATATGGAGAACTGATCTAAAGGAAAATGTGTAAAAAAAAAAGGTTTGAAAAACCTTACACTTACATGTAACGCTTACTTATCATTCGAATAAAGTAGCTCGTGTTTGGCAGAGCTTTAGTTCGTGCAAAAATTAGACACCCCTGGTTAAATGTTCGAAAGGAACCTCAGTGAAGGAGAGGTATGAGGAGAGGTCTATTGGTTTTAAAGTGGCATAAGTAGGTATCAACCATAGTATGAGGTCCCCTTCATGTTTGCAAAGAGTGGCTCTGTACTGGGTTCACTTCATCGCCAGTCAGTTTCGACTTTCCTCTACTCTGGGTTCCGTTTTTATCTTTCTAGCTGTGTGTGTTCCCCTTAGCAAAGGATTCCCCTTCCTCTGAGTCCCTGAAGTTGCTTGAGTAACAGTGCCTACAGAACCAAAGGCACCACGAATGTCAAAAGTTCTGCAGTGGAAGTGAAAGTTATTAAAATCAACGTAATAAAATTGCACCAGACGGTTTCTTAAACTTTCACATGTTCATGCTTTAAACTGAACTGACTAAATAATTCGGAACCTACGACACGAAACAACTAATAGAAAATACTATAAGCTCTGCGTGTGTGTGTGTGTGTGTGTGTGTGTGTGTGTGTGTGTGTGTTTGGGGGGTAGGCTCAGAGATGTAATCCTGGGATTCACTTAAAGAATGGGGCATTAAGAGTAAAGCTTCTGGAGCCGTGCTCAATTATGTGGAAGGTGTTTCAGAGGGCAGCTGGTTCTCGTGCAGAAATAAATCTTATGCAGCGACGAACTCGGCACTGGAACACAGGATTTGTGCAGTAATGAGCAACAAAGTCACAGCTACGCTCTGGTTTTCAAAGGTTTTTATTATCTCAGGAGCGCTCTTGTTTAGCTAGCAAGAAGTTCTGCTTCAACATTAATGGGAATGCAGCCCGAAAAAGCTACTGTCCAAATAATGGGAGACGGCTCCCAGTACATAAAGTACAGTATGTATGCCTTGACATGCAAGGTAGGTTAATTGGTGTCTCTAAAGTGGCTGTGTGCGTGACCGTGTGTGTGTGTGCCCTATTATGGATTGGCGCCCTGTTTAGGGATGTTCCTGCCCTTGAGGCCAGAGTTGCCGGGTCGGGGTCGGCTGGTCCAGGACCCTGTGTGGATTAAGTGGAAGATGATGGATTGATGAACATTATTGTACATAGCAAACGCTTTATCCAGTGCGAATTACAAACACTGGTTTTGTGGCAGTACTACATTTTGGAATGACAACTGACCTGGCAACATAACAATCCCTAGCAGTAATGTTAACATATATAAAACAAGTATAAGTCATTTGTGTGACCCATTAATATGCATGTACTCTGGACGGGACGTCAGTCGATCATTCGGGGCTCGAAGGGCTCGCTTTTCAAACATCAGCGGATCACCCATCAATGTCAGTTGGTTTATAAGCAAAGGTTTAAAGATGTTTAAGGATGCTTAAACTTAAATGTACAATTAGCAACTTGAATTTCATTTACACATATTATTTCCTGATCAATATCTTAGCACAAGGCTTTAATTCAGTCTTGCCAGCTATGCTTCTTGTGATCAATAGAAACTGTAACGTTTTGTCACTCGTGACCGAGAACGATGTACGATCACCAACCCCAGGCCGCTGCAGAGAACGGACTTTTTTCTAAATATCAAGGATGATCAATAAAATATTGACAAATAACAAAATAATTAAGCACTACTCCAGAGACCATGATTGATGATCCTTACTACTCCAACATGACAGCATACACTGTTCAGTCATAACATTAAACCTGATATTGTGTAGGTCGCCCTCTTGCCACCCCGGCTCTGACCCGCTCAATCAGATTTGGGCAGTTTAGGGCCAAGTCAACACCTCGTCACGTTCCTTAAATCACTCCTAAACGTGTCAGAGGGTGCATTATCGTCCTTAAAGAAACCACTGCACCAAAGTGTCCAGCTAGGGCCCTAAAACAAACAAACTTTTCTTAAATGTTGACAGGGCCCAGTGTAACATCATTTCATGGGGCTCGAATCCCTTTCAGCACCCCTGTGGACCTCCAAAATCAATGCCTGATCTCACGGTCATCTCCAGAAACCTAGTGAAAAGGCAGAGAAGGTAGCAGAGAAGTTGTAGCACCAAACTGCACATTAATACCAATGTATTTGAATGTCCACAAACTTTTGGCCAAATAGTATAAATCTGTCGGTGTACAGAAAAGCTGGAGGCAAGGAAATAGTCTTGATTTACCCCATCTCTCATGGTCAGGGTCATGGGAGAGGGTCTGGAGCAAAACCTGGAATTTATAGGGTGCAGACAAAAGTACACCCTGGACGACAGAGCGAGTTTAGCTCCCGACCTTCACGCTGTGAACCCTAACCGGGGATTTGAACTCAGACCCTCAGGAACTGCTGGCTCTTACCACCAAGTCACTGGGGCTGCCCTTTATATCTGTGTGACTGAATGTAAGCCTTGGCTAGAGAAGCCCTGTCCACCCTTTTTTCGCTCATAGCAGCCTGCTTGTCCACGACGATCATTCAAGTCTCTGCAAAAGACCAATTTCCTCAAACTTGCACAAGACTGATGGTAAACTATCAGTCTCTGACTGATCCATCCAAAAGGACTTATAGGGCGAGCCTGCTCCAGAGCTGCGGCCTGCCTCTATTCCATCATCATATTTGTCATGCAGCGCTTTCAGTGGAACAGTGACCTTTTAATGTAATGAGTAAATCGTGCTGCTGTATAAGGGTAAGCTATTAGCCTGAAAAGATTTGAAATTACACTACAGACACAACACTGCATGCTCTGATATATAAATTAAAGCCTGTTGTTATGGCTGCTACTTAGTTGTCTAATACGTATGAAATATATACAAAACAAAGTTACCAAGGTTCAGTTTATTGAAATTGCATCTAATGGTGCTAAATGGTCTATCGTTTTCCAGTAAACCTTTTTAATTTGTGAAACTAACTAAATGTAATTTGACCATGGGTGCCCGAATGTTCGCATAAGACTGATATTATAGTCATTGTGTTAATAGAATATCAAAAGTCAAATTAACATTAATAGCATGAATATTTGTCAATTATTTCAAAAGCGCTCACAAAAAATAGGGGCTACTCCAAAATGAAATATCCCATGATGGCATATAACCTAATTTTTACGAGTGTCTACCGCCTCAAAGTAGCTTTATAATTACCTACCGACAGACATCACTGAGCAAGTCTGTGTTCACAGTGGCAAGGGAAAACAGTGGAAATAAGAAACGAGCAAAATGACCCCTCAAGAAGTTTAGATTAGTAGTTTAAATACACAGAACTAAAGAGAAACTAAACTAGAGAATATAATTATAAAATACAATGCAATACAAAAAGGATATAATAAATGAAAGAGAATTCAATATTAGAAATAAGATAATGAAATCATGAAAAACTAAAGAGCATATGATGTACATATCTATCCATCCATCCATCCATTATCTTCCGCTTAATCCACACGGGGTCGTGAGCCACACACTAAGGGCTACTTTAGAGATACCAATTAACCTAACACATATGTCTTTGGACTGTGGGAGGAAAGCGGAGTTCCTGGAGTAAACCCACACAGACACGGGGAGGACATGCAGGCTCCACACAGAAAGGACCCAGGCCGCTCCACCCTTTGGATTGAACCTGGGACCTTCTTACTGTGAGGCAGTGGTGCTACCCACCGAGCCACCGTGCTGCCCAGATATGGATATATTCTAAATTTAAAAAATAGTATAAAATAGAGAAAACGAGCGGCACAGCATCCGCTATATGAGTCTGATCTGAGGCCGATCATCAGTTATGGTCACGCTGAAAACTGGCGGACCGTTGCTATGTCATTTATAGCAATGGCTGAACTAGCTCATTACAGCAAAATGAAAAAAAGCAAATATAATCAGCATTCTTTGCAAATCAGTGGAAATATAAAAAAGTCCTTAAAATAAAATCAAGACCAATATCTGTTTTAATGCAGCATAATAAACGAAATTTCTACGGCTAAATATGTGCCACAAATCCCCATATTACTGCTCAGCATTGGTGGCAGCACCCTGGTCTAAACAACAGCAAGACTGCTTGGGTCTAAAATTTTAACTGTGCATTTGCATTCATGGAGTCATTACGGCAGGTCTTGTTAGGGCCAGTGTAATTAGTATGGCGTTAATAACTTTTGCTGAGTGCTGCTGCCAAGCAGGGATTAAGCTAGAGAGGCCTGGCGTAGCCTATCAGTGCAGGATTTTACCCATGAAGGCTTTGCGCGACTGTCAGGTGACGGGTGGAACGTGAGGGTTTCACGCTGGATTTGCGTTCCACTTCATCTCAGGAATCCAATACCAACACGGTAGCGCTGGAATCAATCACTCTCTGGTATCACGTGACCCCCAAACTGATGAAGTGGGAACGCTTTCGATCTCACGGTGCTTCTGTGGAGAGCGCAGTGGGCTCCTTTCGCTCCAGATGAACTTGTTCTGCTCAGCCTGGCGGGAAGAGGCGCTGAGTCGCCTCCAGAACGCGGCAGAGGTGCCAAGCATCCTGCTTTATCATTCCGCAGCATTTGGCTTTCTTTTGGCAGGTGGCAAAACGAGGCCGTTGGCGCAGGGTTTGGCAGCGTCTGCTGTGAGTCAGGATGCCAAATGCCAAGGCTGCTTGCCCGTATGGTGGGAACCAGGGCTGGATGTGAAGGGGCCTGGCACGAATGCATTTTCACATTGGGTGCAAATGAGATGCGGGGGAAATACAGTGTCCAGCTGAGCTCCAGCACAGACGCAGCCGAGCTCCACCTACTACGACCGATCAACAAGGCCGCATGTCATCTCTTTGTGGCGTAGCACAGGAGGTTTGTGCAGACTTGGGTTGTGCCATATCGTATCGTTCGCGATAATACCGTAATATTGTAGACGACATGAAACATCCATATCGTGATATTCCGACGTCTTTACGCAATGACATAAAGGATTTACATCGAGATCGTCCCGAAAAGGGGATCGATTTTGGTGGCTCTGGTACAACATGTCAAACTACAGTGAAACAACAGCTACGCAAAAGGTCTGTAGCAACAAATCTGTTTTGCCACCGCAAGCAGAAGCACATAGCCTAGTACGAGGAAAATCAAAAATGCCGCGAGGTCAGGTATTTTAGAATATAAAATCTATTTAGCTGCAATTGTATGTTGTTGAAACGTATCGCCAAATATATCGTTATCGCAACAGTACCCTAAAATATAAGATATTATTTTAGGGTCATATCGCTCGACCATAGTGCAGACTTAAACAGTTAGGGCATAACAGCAGGTACACTTGTGGCACCATGCCTCCAGGAGCGTTCTGAGCAAGGATTGACGTTTATTTCTAACTATTATTTCTAACAATGTCCATGAAAGGTTTCCTTCAGTAACTCTTATTTCCTCCTACCACCACAAACAAGCCACTACTTAGACCGGCTACCCCTGTAATTACAAAAGACCCAGTTTAGGTTCCAGAAAAAAACATGACCATGACCCGTTATCCGTCGCGTGCTTACGAATCCACAAATGAACTCTAGGAACGCAATTGTTAAAGTGCTAGACTTTAGCTGCCAAGCTGCCACAAGCAAGGCCCTTAAACCATAGCTGTTTGTATCGTAGCTTGTAAGATCGTATCTGCTGTAACATCGAAGGCATTTAAATGTTACCCAATCCCAGCCTTGGATTCAATCTCAGGTCTGTACGAACTACCAAAATCTCCCAAAATCTGGCTGTTCCTTCCGAGCCAGTCAAATACTACAATCTAACAAACATTCAGGGGCGGCAAGGTGGAGCAAGTAGTTAGTAAACTAGTAAGGTTTATAAGGTTAGTATGCCAATAAAGCAACGTTAGGGATTTGTATGGTCTACGATAATATCTTAATTGTTTTGACAGTGTGCAAGCTTGATTGATTATTGAGCAGATCGCTCACAAATACAGCTGCAGACAAGGTTTTGGACTGCACAATGTAGCCAGGTAGTACAGACTCTATTGCATGCAGCACGCACAATCCGTTCTGTCTAAAAGTGCACGCCTGAACTTAAAAATGAGTGGACCGACTGTACAAAATACAGACATCACCAGTTTCGCAGCATACATAGTTAGATTTCATTGCTCACTCACATGGATGTGGTTTAGCTTTGTAAAGACAGATTTTTTTGGTCAAAACGTCTACGCTGGACATCCGTTAAGGACGCCATCTGCAAACTAAATACTGTTCAGAATAGGAAGATTAGGAAGATTAAGACGACACTCCTCAGTGAAACGCAGAGTCAAGGGCGGGTACGACTTGGATGTTCTGCTTGAACATAAAGCTGTTGTTGATCTTCTACAGACTAAATGTGAGATCTTCTACAACTTACGCGCTACGGTTTGTACTTAGGCGTTAACACCGGTTTCCCTAACGTTGAAATTTCCTGTGTTATTTCCAGGGATGTCAACACGAGCGAGCTTGTACAATGTAAGCCGTTTGCAAACGCATTTCTGAAGGCTGCAAATTATGGATTCATTATCATGAGTGACAACTATCGAGATACGTTTTCGTCTGCATTGGACACGCCTAGTACGAAGCCGTTACTCGAGCATATAAAAATGAATAACTCGAGAATCGAGTCATTCAGTAATCCCTCCTGGAACGACTCTTGGGACTGCCATAAAACACATCCAAATGAAAAGCCAGGCGTAATAAAGCACCGCACCTAATTGCAGGTCTCCTCTAAGCAGTGATGAGGAAAACCTATAAAAGCAATATCACGAGTAATTAGACATCGCTCACTTTCAAACATCGCCGTGACAAACACGCACTTCATATTCCCGTATCCTTAAATCATCTAATTACAAAACAACCCCCCAAAAAAACGCATCCGGAGGGTTGCCAGGGAGAAGAGTAATTATCATCACCGAACCAGTTCTGCACAAATATGACTCAAACCGGGCCTTTGCACGCAAACTAATCGCTTTAGTCGTGCAATCAAGGCTCAGTGTGTCGACGCGGCGACGCTCAGTCGCGTTCTCACTTCCACGCCGTCTCCAAATCCAACCTCCACAGGGCTTCACTTTGCACCTCGCTAAATTCGGCACCCCGACGATTCCGCCTTGATTAAATTCAGCGCGTGTAGAAGCTCCAAAACCACCAGACACGACTCAATAAATAAAATACAGAGTGGAGCTTTGAAGATGCCAGAATAAATATGATTATTACAGACACATTCATTACTTAATGCTTTCCGTACAAAGGCAAACTGCACCACACAGTACGTAGCACTGTGCAAAAGTCTTAGGCCACCATTAAAATTGGTGTTTTAGCAACGGACCATACAGGACCTACTGTCGATTTCAAACTTGCATCCGTTTCTGCTTAACACTGACATTACCCAATTCATTCCAATATCTGTGCGTTTTGACATAACTTCGCATTTTCACCTTCCGAAAAAATCATTCCTGATCGAACTTCAGACTCCAGGAGGTCAAGCTGAGGTGAAGCTGCCAGAGGCTTGTGTTGCTTAGGTGAAAGTAGGGGGTCACTAAATACTTACCAGTGTAGCCTATAGAAGCTCTTTTTTGATTACTGCATAAAAATTCCTTGTACGTTCCGGTGTAAACTAATAGAGACTGAAAAAGAATCCTATATTGTCTTTATACTTTTGCTACAATAATGGTATGATATATACATCCATCCATTATCTTCTGCTTAATTCACACGGGGGGGGGTCACGGGAAACCCGATGCCCATCCGGCAACTCTGGACACACCCACACACATACACACACGTGTGACCCGTCTAGGGTTGTTCCTGCCCTTGCACCCAGAGTCACACCCGAATACCCTTTTAGATACACCAATTAACCCAACACGCATGTCTGTGGACTGACGAGAAAAACCCACGCAGACATGGGGAGAAAATTCAGACTCTGCACAGAAAGGACCCAGGCCTCTCCACCCTGGGATTGAACCCGGGACCTTCTTACTGTGAGGCAGCGGTGCTACCCACCGAGTCTGCAGTTATTTCAGTGTTTCTATACTGACTGAGTCGAAGCTGAAACTAAATCAGCAGTTCTGGAAATAATTAAGCATGGACGGGATCACTATCCAAAAACCATAGTTCTGGTTTTACTTAACTTTCTCACTCCGTGTCTCACACGCGCACGCACACACGCACACGTACACGCACACGCACACGCACACGCACATGCACACTTAGAACTCGCTGCCTTAGGGAAAAGGCTATCTGAAGCGCTTCAGTAATTTTAACAACTAAAAAAAACAAAGACAAGCCATCAAAAAAGCGGTAATGTTAGCGGTAAGTCATGTAAATCATTTGAAAAGTTCCGTCCTTCGTTACCCCATCCTCTGATAAGACGGCAGCCTTTGTTGCACAAGGAGTCTGGGGAAATCTCTCTTTAGAGAAAAAAGTCGATCCGTGCTGAGGTAAATACATCACAAACGATGCTGCGGGGATAACCTATTATCTTCCTCAAGATGCGTTATCTAAATCCACAAACTACCATAAAACACTGGGCTATTTATGAGATTTGAACATACAACCTAATGATGTAATGTAATGTAAGCCACCAACACATCTAGGCCGCCCATGGAGGTCGGGTCCCCTGTTGAGTCTTGGTTCTTCCCGAGGTTTCTTCCTACCATTTTAGGGAGTTTTTCCTTTCCACTGTCGCCACTTGTCACTGTTGCTCAACTTGGGATTGGCCTTTTAGATAATGTATTACTGTAAAGCTGCTTTGAGACAATGCTACATTGTAAAAGGCGCTATATAAATAAAATTGAATTGAATTGAATTGAATTGAACCAAACCCAGCAGAGGTAGTTCAGTGAGTCTAGTGTAAAGTTCACTGTCAGTTCAAAGGCCTGGGATTTGACCATGCAAACCCCTTATCACTATGTACGCCCGTAACTCTTTGCGCTAGACCTTGGATTACAACCGACAACCTCATGGCCTTGAGTAAACCACAACAAACTCCCAGTGCTGATACTTGGATTTGAACTTACAACCTATTGGTCACTATCGGACCGCCACCTCGGATGGTAGTAAAATCATTTTAAATAATCATCCAGTCAATTGGTAAACTGACTAAGCATTTTCATCTATAGACCTGAGGTTTGGCCTCAATTTTCCAGCCCATGCTAAAATATCACCACCTCAGTGCTAAACCTAGGCTTTGAACTCACAAGTCCGTGATCACCAGTAAACTACCACAGTAGTTTCAACCCACGGCAACACGTTTACAAATGCAGTAGCCCAGGGATTTGGTCGTGCCACTTTCTGATGAGCGGTAAGAAAAGTTTTGTGACATAAAAAAAATAGCTCAGTTTATATAGTGTTTATTCTGGGAATTTGAACCCACCACCTCATAGCCACTAATGAACTTGTCCTGGAATTTTGTCCTGGAACTCACAACCTGCTGATAGGTAGTGCACTAAAGAGCTACACCAAACGTGGTAGTCTTTAGGTTCTGATCATACGATCCCTTACTCAAAATCCTTCCCAGTCTTTGGAGCCGAACTCAAGGCCATCAGCTGCTCAGAGTGGATTGGTCTGACCCTACTCAGAAATCCTGAAATAAATCCACAAACCTTCACAACCCTCAGTGCCAATTGTCAGAATTGCCTTGTGCTGAACTCATAACCTTCAGAACCACAGGAACAATCTTGGGATTCGAAGTCACAACATCATGGTCACTAAGGAACCGCCATCATCCTAAGACGCCACTCATTATGAAAAAAGTGATAGTGCCGGGGTTTAAACACAACACCTTGTGGCTGGTGAACTACCAGAAACCACGGTGACAATTTGGAAATTTGCACAACCTCGCGACCTTCGGTACCGTTAAGTAGTGAACGAAACAAACTACAACAAATGTGGTCTTACTGCTGAGCCATCATAATTCTAAAGCCTTCTAAAGGGGTTGAACTCACAACCATCAGCTGCTCATAGTGAACCGGTTTGAGTCTGAATAAAAATGATTCAAAGACAGATAATACAGCATTAGGCAAATCAAGAGGTTAAAATGCCAAAACGGAACCAAACCTCTGTTTCAGAAATGTTTTTCATTTAAGGAGAACAAAAGGAATTTAAGCTCGATTTGAAACCTCACAGATTCTCATTGCACAAAGACACCGCCGAACAAAAGCCCTAATGAACGGGAGCTTTGAGATTTCAGAAGTGTGTGAGCAGAAGTGCAACTGATCCGCCTTCCCAAACCCTTTAAACACTGGAATTAAGCACAACACAAATCAGACAAAGCTGAGATTCTCCATTAGAACGACGTAGCGGTAGAAAGGGCTTCCCTCTAAAAGCTTTTGGGCAGGCATGAAGCACTCGAGGTGGGCAAGTAGGCTCTCAGAGAGCTCGTTCTACACCTCACAATGTAGGTGGTAAAAGCACTGTGATTTTGTGCGATCGGGGCGACGAGCCACAATGGAACGAGAGCAGGGGAACAAGCGGCTGAAATGCGGGAGCCGCTAATGAAGCAAGGCGAGAGAAAAGAGAAGAGGCACGAATAAATGAATGAATGAATAAATGAATGAATGAATGAATGAATGGATGAAGGACATTAAGATCGTAAACATATAGCATCCAGCAGAATAACAGACTAATCTTTCACATTGATATAATAAATTCATATCATTAAACCCATATTTAAGTCATGCTTTGACTTAATGAACCATAATTGGCTTTCATATTGGTAAAAAAAAAAATTAAGCCATTACCTAACTGTTTAACCTTTAATAAGTTTTTATTGTCGCAATAATCCGCAGCTCCGCTATAATCAATTGGCTTGTATATTTATTTTAGATTTTGCCCATTTTCAGAATCTAGGAGGTTAATTAGGCTATTAGCCCTCATTTTTCTGGTCAGGGTGTCAGGGCACTTGTCCCCCGAGAGGACGTCCTGGATGGAACAACAGCTAATTGCTGTAGGCAGTTATTCTAATTAATTATTGTTCTTATTAACAACATACATACATATTTATGTCATGTTGGATCACACTTGTACACACACTCGGTCGCCTTACAGTTCCAGCGTCGCTGGTTTTATTCAGCCCATGGACTCCGCCTGTGTGGAGTTTACATGTCGTCCCTTTGTCTGTGTGAGTTTATTCCGGGTAGCCTACTTCAGTTTCCTCCCACAGTCACAGGACTTGCGTGTTGTGTTAATTGGTGTTCAAGACTGCCCTTAGTTCGTGATTGAATGGCATCCTGTCTAGGGTTGTTCCAGCTTTGCACCCTGTGCTGCCATCTAGGCACCTGACACAACTATCCTGATGACCCTGATTAACCTGACAACAAAATGAAAGCATTCATGAATGAATGAATGAATGAGCAAAACCCCTTTCTAAACACCTCTCTTTTGTTAGGTATCAAACCCCGTTTGACTTGGTAAATATACCAACCACACAGTTTAACCCAGGGTGCCTGTAAGTAATCCCGTTTCGAACCCTAAAGCCACATGGATGCTGTGGTGCTCGACTACAGCTTCATGTGTGTTTAGAACAAAGGAAAAACACCACACAAGTTCATTGTAAACCTGGTCCATTTGGGCACCTAACCACTAATTTACTTACAACATCCCAGCGGAAATCAACACTCCTCAGACCAGTCTTTCCAATATTCTATTGTCCAATTTTGGTGAGCCCGTGAGAACTGCGGCCCGTTCTTGTTGGACAAAAGTGGCACATTGCAGACTATCTGCTTCAAGGTTCAGTGTGTTGTGCAGAGTTACTGTTGGCCTGCTATCAGACTGAACCTGTCAAGTCAAATCAGACTTATTTATACAGCACCTTTTACAATGGAGCATTTGTCTTAAAGCAGATTTTCAATATTATCTCATAAGGCCAATCCCAAATTGATCAAGCCTAGGGGAACTCCCTAAACCTGTTTGGCCTTTCTCCTCTTGGAACTGTCCCCATTTGATAGTTTCTCTTATTTCAACCTTTTGCTGTTAACCCTAGATATACCCTGTGTGAAAACCCCAGTAGATCAGCAATAATACTCAGACCAGCCCATCTAGCAACCTACCCACTCAGCCACCTACCAACCTACCCACTCAG